>RJVU01033649.1:3124-30988 GCA_003731715.1 Anabarilius grahami
ATGTGCATTTCACATCGGCAGATTATTTGGACATTATTGGTTGTTCCAAGTCAGCAACGTTCGTAGGCATCATATGTTTCAAGTCAGCAATATTCTGTGGGTTCATAGACATGTTCTGAAGCAGCACAATTGTAGACAGTATTGACCTATTGTCTCCTACGGAGATTAATAATCGTTTTAAACAGTTTTATGAATCTTTGTATGATAGCAATACAATGATCCTACCACCTGAGATCTTTTTAAACGGCTGTAATTTACCAATGCTAGACCAGGAAGTCAGAAAATGTCTTTGAACTTAGATGAGTTAAATGACACTAAGGCCCGGTTTCACAGACAGGGCTTAGATTAAGTCAGGATTAGGCCTTAGTTCAGTTGAATATTCAGGATATTTAAGTAGCTTTTATAAACGTGCCTTAGAAAAAACATTACTGGTGTGTGCATCAAAACGATGGCTCTGACAAATTTTAAGATATGTCAGTGCAAGTTGCTTTCAGTTAAAACAGCTCAAACATGCATTTTAGTCTTGGACTAAGGTTAAGATTGTCTGTGAAACCGGGGGTATAAAATCACTTTAAAGGGTTAGTTCACCCAAAAATGAAAATTACCCCATGATTTAGCCATCCTAGGTGTATGACTTCATTCTTTCAGATGAATACAATTGGAGTTATGTTAAATAATGTCCTGGCTCTTTGAAGCTTTATAATGGCAGTAAATAGAGGATGAGATTTTGAAGCCCAAAATAGTGAAACCATCCATCATAAAAGATAACGGCTCCGTGGGTTAATAAAGGCCTTCTGAAGCGAAGCGATGCATTTGTGTTAGACAAAATATCCATATTTAAAGCTTGAAAAACTAAAATAATTAGCTTCCGACCAGTGTTAATTTTGGCAGCCATTTTTGATTTAGTCTTAGTCTTTATCTTCAGACGAAAATGCTCCTTAGTCTTAGTCACATTTTAGTCATTTTAGTCTTTCATATTTTAGTCTAGTTTTAGTTGACGAAAAGTCATCACATTTTTGTCAAGTCTTAGTCATTACTTTTAGTCAAACTACAGTTACCAACATTAATTTTGATTAGCTATTTTATATGTAGTCTTTAGACAAGATAGTCATAATTTTTCTCTTTAGACCAATTCATTTAAGCTTATGAAAAATTTGAATCAAGGTAACAGACTGTACTGACATTGCACTCTTAGCAGTAGCACTTGTGCAGTTCTACATATCCTCTTTCAGTGGTTCTCAAACTTTCTAGAGTGTCGTACCCCCCTGAGGGATTTAACATTCTTCTGTGTACCATCTCTTTTCCACTTAGACTGCAGTTACACATTTCCATTAAGGCACAATATTTGCCTTCTTAAATCGATTTTTACAGTGCATTTTTTACCTTTATAAATACCTTTGTAAAATAAATAATGCCTTAAATAAAATTTAAAAAAAATTTAATAAATACAATGATAAAAACGAAGTGATACTTTTAAATATTACATTAAAACCGCCAATAGGTGGCGGTAAGTCACTGTTTTTATGAGTGAATCATCGAGTCATTCATTCTTTCAGTATCAAAGCAAGCGGCTGTATTTATGAATGGATCATTGAATCATTGACGATTCGTTCAAAGCCGCAGATTCGTTCACGAAACAACTTGTGTACTGCAGTTCTGCTGTGGCATTCGTTGCAAAATAGAGCAAAAATACTGACAATATTGTTAATCACTTAATATTACCCTTTTGTTTGTTGAACTGTTGTATAAAATCAATATTCGGGATATTATATATTATATTATATTCGGGCAATATTCTTGCTGGTATAATATGATCAACATTAAAAACAGTAACTCGCAGAAGTATGTTTTTGTATCGAAGAGAGTATTAATCTTAAATCTACATGCAGTCTGTCTATATTTGTTCTTCATGCTAGTAGTGCTAAATCCCCACTTTTACGTAACGTTATATAGAGGGTATGCACGTGACGTCACCGTCGACCGCTACGACTGTGGTTACGCCCACTGAGTGGCACAAAGACTGAGTGGCAGCATTGGTTTTCAGCGTGAATGCCGCGAAAAACACACAAAACACATCCAAAACGGGAAAGAGCTTTGCGATTGACTGTACAAATAGCTTTGACACAAAACCTGAGGTATATATTTTAAAGACTGGCGAAAGCTACAGAAAAAAAGAAGCAAATGGATTGCTGCAATTCACAGAAACAACTGGACTCCAGGCAGAGAAACATGGATTTGCAGTTATCATCTTGTGTCAAATTGTTGGATTTTGAAGTAAAATCATACCGTATATATTGTATTGTTATATATTGTGTTGACAACTCCTCAATTAAATATTTACCATCTTATATTCTGCATAATTGGGTGTTTTTAAATAAACACTGTCAAAAACTATACAACTTTTAGTGCTGGACAGTATGACGATATATATAACATTGATAAAAGTGATTACTCGGATTTAAACCTACCTATATTGTAGTTATATAAAATATTCACAGGCAGATTTGCTTTATGTATTTCCCCTTGTATTTCACATATAAATGTCAGGAAACACGACTCCTGGCTGCATGTCAATATCCATGAATTAGGTTTATTTGAAAAGTTGTAAGGAACACTTTCGAATCCAACCTTTAGTGTAATCGTTTGTTTTACTTGCGTTTTCACAGTTTCCCCTGTTAAATCCAGTCATGCAGCAGGTTCCTTTACCGCTCAGTCCAGCTGAGGGAGCGCGGGAAAGTGACGTCGATGCATACCCTCTATTGTCGAGAACAGCACTAATGTAGTGCGATGCTGGCTTGCGTGGGTGCAGGGCCGCATTAAGACTACAAGGGGCCCCTGGGCTTTACCTCTTGAGGGGGCCCTTCATCCACCAGAACTATTACCTACATTCACTCAATCTTCTTAATCACAAAGTGCAAGTTATCAGCCTTTTATTTTGCATGAATAAATGCCATTACCAAAACATCCGAACATATAGGTCTGTTATAAAATATAAATATCACTGCATGAACTACATATTGGCACATAGTCTGAACTATTTGTACAGGCTACTCATTTCGAAGGCTGCATCCTCCAGAGGTCGCATTTGAAGGCTGTATACGTCACTGAGGCCGGCTCATTTAAGAAAAACAACCATTGGATTGCAAAGCAAGAAAGAAAATACAGCATTTTGCACCTCACAAGGAATAACCATCAATTTTATTATGGTTACTTTTCTTAAATAAGACATCCTTAATGATGTATGCAGCCTTCAAATGCGACCTCCGGAGGACGGAGCCTCTGAAATGAGACGCAGATTCGAACAGTAACAAAGGCGTCAGTTTTACCGTTTCAATTTCGGCGCGAGTCCTTGTCTTTTGGAAGTGCATGCAAAGTGGATTTGCTTTTACACCGTAAAGATGTCATGTCAACATGTCAACAACACAAACCAAACTCTTCCAGTCTCAGCTTTTGGAAGTCTCAGTTTTCCAGTCTCAGTGTTTGAAGGCGGGTCAAACAACCGGCTGCCATTATGCAAATTTTTACATTGTTATGTAGGTTTGTAACAGGAAGTGACACTGGAATTGCTGAAGACTCGTTTCGGAAGTTCAGAATCAATTCATTCTTTAAGCCGAAAATTACTTTTTTTTTTTATCCTGCACTTTGATCTTTAAAACAATGTGACAAAAACACACGCAAGTTCGACTCAAATGTTTAATGTCATGATTGTTACCATATATTTGCATTAGTTTATATCAAGCTGGTCGCTTTTATCAATTTGTTATGCAGCAAAGTTGCATAATTAAAACTAGTGTCATGAGAAAGCAAACTGTATCGTTATGCAGCAGACATATATAAACAAATCAGAAATGCATTTGATTTCAGTTCTCTTTTATCATCACTGTAATACAATACAAATCTTATTTAAATAATAATCAGTGTTCTAAAATGGAAGCAAATAAAGGGTAAAATGGAAGCAAATAATGTATACATACATACAATATGTGTCTAATGTCAATGCTATGGCCTTTGTGTAGATATTTAAAGATGGTCGTCTTTAAGCATGACTGTTTGGATTTATATGAAATGGTAACACTTTATAATAAGATTCCATCTGTAAGGTTAATAAAAGTATTGTTCATTGTTAATTTCAACATTTTAAGTACAGTACCTCACTGAACGTTTTCAGAAACTGTATTTTTGTAAGATTTGTATTTTTATTGGACTACTGAGGACTGCAGTGTTCAGTGAGTGAAGGGTCGCACATCGGTCGAGAAGCGCCGCACCGCATCTTTAAAATTCGAGCATATTGTTTTCTTTGGGGCTGTTCACACAGAACGCGCTTTTCCATTCCGATGCGCTACTTTTTCTTTGTTTTTCTATGTAAACATGCGCTAGAAGGACGTGTCTTGCAGCATCTCGCGCATGACATGGCGTTCTAAAGCCATGAATCAGTTCAGCTAAGTTAAAATCAGTCAAAAAAGGTTTTAAAAAACGTCTCGAGACCTTGCGGTTTCCCCCATTCCACTGCCCGCGTCTCGCGTTTTTCAAAGCAAAAACGCGTTCTGTGTGAACGAGCCCCATGAGTGTACACACACAGGCAGCGCCACTCGGTCTGTCCGCGTTGTCCAGATACTGATACTGTGAGTTGCTTGCTGCTAGACGCGGCGCGTCTTGATGCACTTCACACGCAGGACCGCACATGTATTCAAAGCAAAGCGATGTTAAAGGGACAGTCATCACATTATAAAATGCGGTTATATTTTTTAAGGCATCACCGGGGCCCAGGTAAGCCCGTGCATTAATGCGGCCCAGTGTGGGTGCAGTCAGTTTTGACCGCGAAAGATGAGGTAATTTGATTGAATATTGTGTATATACGACATTTTACCTGCTAGAAATACATGTTCAGTTTTCATGTTATTTTAAGGTGGAGTAGAATAAAATGAACGGCACTTTTCACGTACGTCAGTTAGAGAGCTGAGCCACTGCTGGATATCAGCCTGTACTTTGGTCCCAGATTTAGTCAGGAAACGAGCAGCGCAAGACAATTTAATTTAAGTGGAAAATCTCAAATGAAGAGCGCTGAACTCCAGCTTACTTGTCTTTGTTTTCAGATCATCCGCGCTTCTTCCTCAGTGTAGAGCGGGCTCGTGTGCGTGGTTGCCAGATAGCAAAGGTTAAGTAAAACGTGTTCTTTTAACAGAATAGCTCTGATAGGGGGTTCAAATTCTGGAAATCTGGCAACCGTAAGCGTGACCGCTCGTAAAGACAGTCTGTAATGTTTTATCTCCTTTATTCGACAAAAACAAAAAGTGATTTCAAAAGAGTGATTTTGGTCAAGTGTTTAGTCTTTTAGCCACATTTCAGTCTCGTCTTTTTTCGTCAACGATATTGCACGTGTAGTTTTAGTCACGTTATCGTTAAATGAAATTGGTGTCATCTCTCATTATCTCGTCTTAGCATTGGAAAAAAAGGTCGTCAACGAACATTTTTCGTCATAGTTTTCAGTTTTTATGGCAGTTTTCACTGCCATAAAGCCCCGACTGGTGGAGGGCTACAGTGATGGTTGACTTTCTACAGCTTTCTCCCATCTCCCGACTGCATCTCTGGAGCTCAGCCACAGTGATCTTTGGGTTCTTCTTTACCTCTCTCACCAAGGCTCTTCTCCCCCGATAGCTCAGTTTGGCCGGACGGCCAGCTCTAGGAAGGGTTCTGGTCGTCTCAAACGTAGGGTTGGGTATCGTTTGAATTTGAACGATTCCTTGTTTCGATTCTCGATTCCGATTCTTTTAAGAGGCAGTGTCAAAAAAAGTTTAGGATATTTTAAATGAGCTAGCTAACCAACGGTCTTTCTGAAGAAAATAGTCTGACCTTCTCCATCAATTTTAATTCTATGAACTTTTTATGAACTTTACTATGAATTTCTCACAGGGCTGTTTTCAACTACAATATAAATATCAAATCTATGAATTTGAATATAAATATTATAAATTATGAATATATTTTCACAGGGGTACACTTTCCTCAAGAGAGCTTTATTTTTGAAAACCTCATGAAAACACATTTACACATGAGTGTATGATGCTGCAGGTACTTGAACATGTTACCGTGCTCCCACTGATGGGCTAACCTGGTGCAGAATAGCAAATAAACAATAAGAAACAACTTGTAAAACCCAGTCCAGATTAGCAGCAGGTACAGTATAAAATCAGAAACAATTCTTGTTTAGGAAAATGATCATATCTGCCTTCTCAGGCAGGATGCGTGAGCGTTCTGGACAGATAGTATCTCCTGCTGTGGAGAAAACACATTCGCAGCGGAGGCAGTGGAGGACGGTCGGCGCAGCGCGTCAAAGACGGGGCACACATTTATTTCTACTCCATGAACTCGGAGGTGCTTTATCATGTTCGACGTGCACTCTCCTATGCACGAAACAATTTCGTTCTGTTTAGAAAAGTGAAGCCACACTTTGGACCGCCGACGCACGCTATCCATGTTCGACTCGCTCGGTTATGCCAACACGAACACTTCCGGTGGACGCTTCTTCGTTGATGTTCAACGGTTTCTTCTTCCAGTCGGCGGACTGTGAATCGAAACTAGGAATCGAAATTTAAACTTTTGAACGATTCCGGGAAAATCGCAAAGCTAGTCCCGGTTCCAATCAATACTCGATACTCGATACCCAAGCCTACTCAAACGTCTTCCATTTAAGGATTATGGAGGTCACTGTGCTCTTAGGAACCTTAAGTGCAGCATAATTTTTTTTTGTAACCTTGGCCAGATCTGTGCCTTGCCACAATTCTGTCTCTGAGCTCTTCAGGCATTTCCTTTGACCTCATGATTCTCATTTGCTCTGACATGCACTGTGAGCTGTAAGGTCTTATATAGACCGGTGTGTGGCTTTCCTAATCAAGTCCAATCAGTATAATCAAACACAGCTGGACTCAAATGAAGGTGTAGAACCATCTCAAGGATGATCAGATGAAATGGACAGCACCTGAGTTAAATATATGAGTGTCACAGCAAAGGGTCTGAATACTTAGGACCATGTGATATTTCAGTTTTTCTTTTTTAATAAATCTGCAAAAATGTCAACAATTCTGTGTTTTTCTGTCAATATGGGGTGCTGTGTGTACATTAATGAGGGAAAAAAATGAACTTAAATGATTTTAGCAAATGGCTGCAATATAACAAAGAGTGAAAAATTGAAGGGGGTCTGAATACTTTCCGTACCCACTGTATGTTTATTTTGAAGTAGACATGATGAAATATGTGTGCATACACCGTGCTGGTTCATGTTTGGTGCAGGAGAGTGTGTGAAAAATACAAACTATAAACTTTAAATACACATACTTTATTCTGTATATGATCTATATTCCACGTGGCGAGAGTTGTTAAATCGATCAAACATATGATCAATAAACTTAGATGCAGATATACACAGGGATTCTCTTTGTGCCGTGAACTTTTCAAATGCACACTGTGACTCCATATTGCTTTAAGCACATCATTCTGCATCCAGGATGCGCATAAGCTGTTTGTGCTTCTGTTTTGAAGCGTTTCATATTATTATGGTTTTGCATACTGAAAGATTATTAATAGCCTATTTTGTTTTGTCGTATCTATCATATCTTGTTGCCCCATTAAAGGTGGTACAGAGGATGTTTTCGTTGACTGAGTTTTTGAAATGAGCGCATGCGAAAGAACAACCCCCCTCCTTCACAGCTCATATCAAGTGAACGCCTCCCAAAACTCATGCACGAGTGTTTGTTTACCACCGGCATTCCTTGTGTTATTAAGCCGGGCACACATTTAACGACTAGCTAAAACATTCTGACTGTGCTCAACATACAGAGATTGTTTCCTTCTCCTGAAGCAGATTTATATACTTTCACATGGAATTTGAACACCGACTGTAATCGCAGACTGAACGCAACTGGCTCTGACTGGACGCGGTTGAGCGCGATCAGTCATAAGTATCAATTTACATTCATAATCGGCCTTACAATCGTTAAGTGTGTGCGCGACTTAAAGTGGATTCATTATGTCGGACTCACCGCAGGTAACTCATAATCTGCAGTTTTTACTCCTGTCTCCTGACAAAAACATTGCATGCAGAGTGTGGAAAGTTACTGGAGCGCGCAGCCGCACGTCTCTCACAAGGAACGTCATGGCAGTGATTGACAAGCCAGAGGGCCAATCCGCGCGCGTCTCTCACAAGGAACGTAATGGCAGTGATTGACAAGCCAGAGGGCCAATCGTTTACGCGATGATCGCATAAACGATTGGCTGATGTTTTTAAGGCCCTAGCTCGTGCACAGATGATGTATATTAATAATATTCCTTTCAGTGCACCTAATAAATAGTCTTTTATCAGTTAGTAAAGACAGTTTCAAGTAATATTGCAAAAATTTATAAAACAAAACATCCTCTGTACCACCTTTAAAAAGCTGCACAATACATTAAAATAACGTCTTTTAATCTTAGATTATTATAAATACACACAATTATTTACATTCATATATAAATTTAAATCAAATCGTTTTTTTTTCTTCATTTCATAAGAATACAAACGGTAATTTTTAACTTTTTATTAACATATTTAGATTTTACAAAATTACTGTGCAAAGTTTTTTTTTTTCAAGAATTAGGCTAGTATACCTTTTGCTGCTGAAATATAGTCACCTAGATTTTATTTATTTATTGGTCAGCTTATGATTATATGTTTTTATTAATTTGTTATTTTTCTCTATAATGAAGTAGTGTGTTTGGTATGGAAGTATTTTAATGCCAAATGTTTTCGAAATAAAAAGCTTGTTGAATTGCACTAATTGAAAAAAAATATGCATTACATTAGCTGTATTTGCATTTAGATGCATTGTATTTTTAAGGCTTGAATTTTTATGGGCTGAAATTCAACATGGTTGTATATTTAGCTGTGAATATTTCAATTAAAAATATTTCACACACATTTTCATTATTAAAAATTCAATAATTTATTTTCACCTTTCAGATTTCACTTCCAAAATATTCATTCTGTTTAAAAATACAACCTATAAAATTCAACTAGCAATTTTCAGTCCATTTTATTTCGCTTTACAAATTCGCTTCCACAAATTCAGTGGTTCAAATTCGGCAGAAAATTCAACATTTCACATCCGGGAACTGCAGGAAAAGCAGTAGAGTACCGATGCATGATCTCTATCTGCTGTTAGTCTTCTTCGCCAGCAGGTGTCGCTAGCGGCTGTTTACAAAGACGAGCAACGCTAGTAAGTCATCATTCATTCATAAAAAACGGATTTACAGAAATGGAGCAAGCGGTAAGTGAATGTGTGATGATTATCAGGGCCAGTATAAATGCAGAAAAGCTGATAAAGACACAAAAGCTGTATTTATGTTTAATTCAGTGTCTTTATGGTTACCTGTGTAGTCTACATGTAAGCAGCTTTCTCTCCAGTGAACGAGATTATTGCCCGATGCTGGTGTACAGATCAAACGTTAAATCTGAGGTAGACATATATTTCTCTCTGTTTAGTTTCCTTAACTTTATATCCCGGCGCTGTGTTGTAATACTAGGGTTTCCCTCATCCGTCATAGGATTCCCCTGCCATCAGGACATATAAAACACTTAACACAGCTTAATGGACTCGTACAGTGATATAAAAGATCATTTGTGATGTAGGTTATACTATATAGGCTCCAAGAGAGCAGATACTGGCATAAAGTTGATTTGACGCTGAACGTTTGATATTCGCAAATTTAGGGACCATCTCTAAAGTTACGACATTGTTATTCACGTTTCTACCACGTTAAGTTACAGAGCTAACAAATTTAGATTTAATATAAATGGCCACCCCACCTCCTTTACCCACCCGATCAGCTCTATAGACTTTATAGCCATCAATATAAATCAAATCATCAGTGATCGATTTCTTAAGCCAGGTTTCAGAAAGAACAATTATATCAGCATTTGTCGTATTTACCCAAATCTTAATCATATCCAGTTTAGGAACCAAACTTCTAACATTTAAATGCATAAACCCAAGGCCTGTTCTACTTTTGAAATCTGAGGGAGTGGGTAAACAATGCATAGGTGTAATAGGCCCAGGATTTGGCTGAACATTTCCAGATAACATCAATAAAAGCATTATCATACATCGTAATTTTAGATTAACAGGAAATGATTGATTTACATATATACACATATATATAATATAACTGCAAAAGAAACTAAAAGAAACTAAAACTTCTATGTTTGTTGGATTGTGGTACTAATAGCCCCTTTCACACATACAATCTTTAATGGCAAATTATGAAGTAAATTACTGGTCCGAACACGCTGATGTAAGAAGTCTGCCAATCATAAAGTTCTTATGGAAATGAAGCGATTACTCCACACTGTTTACAGTTAGGTTTGCTGCTTTTTAATAGTTTTTCTATGTAAATATGTGCTAGTTGTACAACTTTGACCGTTGCGCCACATCTCGCAGCTTTTTCAGTGTGTCGGACTCGAGACCCTGCCTTCTTTTTCATTCATCAGTGCTGCGGTTCTGCAGTTGGATACTATTACGCGTATCTGTTTTTCCCCTTACACCCGTCATTCAGAAGTAAAAAAAAAAAAAAAAAAGTTGAATTGAACAGATAGTGAAACTAAAGCACTTCTCATGTGGGCAGATGAAGAAAACAATAGAAGATCATTTCTGATAACTGGCGTCACAGAATTTACGGGTATTTTGATGCTGATGTGTGAAAGGTCTCTTAATGGTTAAAAGCCAGTAAGCTGTTGCTTGTGTGAACAGCATATCTGTTTATTTGCCAGTAAAGTAATTCTGGAAATTTTAGGGTAATTTACTAGGATTACTGTGTGAAAGGGGCTTATGTCAGTTGTCACATAGACAATTACGGGAACTAAGACTCAATATCCCAAGGATAGCTTGACTCCAATCAAAGAGAAAACTTGGTTAAAGAAAAACTCAAATGGTTGTTATTATAGTGTCTTTTAAGTTTACATTTCCACAATAATTGTCTCTTATTTTTTTGTCATTTTGTTTGCTCTTGTTGACAGAGTCAGAGAAACAGAGTCGTATGACGGCGCTACTGGAAAAGCTCCACGGCAAACATAACTCATCCCGGTCCTGGCAGGAGACCAGCAAAGTGGTGCGGCAGGCAATGGTAAGACCCTCTGATAGAAGAGCTTCTTGGAGAAGCTTAGCATATATATATTCACAGTTTTTGTACATGTTGTTCTTTTTTTATTAACATTTTTTTTTACATCCATTTGTCTGTTTTATTGGCTGTTCAGGAAAAGCGTGGGGTCATTAATACAGCTGGACACCAACTGCTGCTCAACTGTTTAGAGACACTGCAAAGGGCACAAAAAGGTACATTTAATCAATACAGTTAGAGGACAGTCTGAACTGTATCCATAGCAAATTTCTCTGAGTCTCTAAGTCAATCCTTCTAGCGCCACCAGCTGTCCAAAGTTGCACTCATGTTTATGTTAATAACTTTTGAACCGTTAGGGTTAGAAACAAAATTCTTTTTTCCTCTGATTCCTTGGTCAAGACGAATCGAATGCACTACTTTTTCGAACTCCTCCTAGGCCATTACTCCGATTTTCACGAAAATTGAACCAGATCATCTTCAGACCATGCCGACAAAAAGTTATGGAATTCAAGTTGATTTCTCAAACCGTTTTTGAAAAACACGCAAACAAATTTTACGTAGCGCTTGCGAAAATAGACATAATGCTGTATCTCTGCAACGCTTTATCGTATTCAGACCAAACTTGGTACATATCATCACAAGCATGACCTGAGGCAACATGCAGCGTTTCAGCGCAGCGCCTCCTACTGGTGCGGAGATATGAAAAATGGCTATTTTTGCTTATAACTTCTGATAGGTTTGTCCAAAAATCATAACTTTGGTCTCGTTAGATTTGGGGCATCATGCCGAGTCGAATGAGATCTAATTTTACCATATCGGCCATTTTGAGTTTTGTGCTAAAATCAGGGCTCTGAACCGGTTCAAGGAATGAAAACGAAAACGAACAAAATTTTCACCTGAACGTAACCAGAAACGTAACTGAAATCAAATGTAATCGTTCTGAAGAGAAACGCTAATTTGAAATGGCCAGTTAATAACGTTATTTTATCGTTCTGTTTAATATTTTGATTTGTCAATCAATCAATCACGAATTCAAATAGTACAGCCTATGCAAATGTGACGCTGACGCATCCAAAGTGTGTGAAATGCCCGTGCTGACGCGCTCAGGCTCAGCTGCCAAGTCATCATAGATTAGCTAAGTCACAATGCTAATGCCCTGCCGTTAATTTTTCTGATGATATGTCACCAACCGTCAAGCATTAGGCCTACATTTAAATGAAAATGAATGGCAAGTAATTGCAGCTTTTTGTGTGTTTTGAAAGCAGCGAAAATTGCAGGACATTGAACATGAGTTCACACAACGCCATATCACGCACATGCGACGCTTCTGTGAACGGAGAAAACAGAATAAAGCTATAGGCTACATAACATATATAAAATAAAAGGGAATAGGCCTATAGGCTATGCGAAATATTTCACTTAAAGGTCTATTAACAAAACGAAAGTGGTTATTTGTGGCGCACTCCAAAGATCTAGGAAAGGAAACGGACATTCTGCTTGTTTTTGTTAAGTGTCTTTTGTAAATGTATGAAATATGTCTTGCTTTTACCTGTATGACCATAAATTACAGAGTACTCAGTTTACTGTCTTAGAAGGAAAAGAAATTCCAGTGGTGGCGCCGGCGCCTCACACGCGCGTGCACAAATTCTTGCATTGCTTACTTGATATCGCAGCCTGTTAACACTCTGAGGTCTAAAGGTCACGCCGGCGATACCACCGCGGTTTTTTTCTTACCAGTGTGAAAGAGACTCAAAATACTCCGTCGATGTTGCACATACAATTAAGATGTGGTGGAATATCTTTTTATTTGTGTACACTCAGAGTAAAAACAAAATGTTGTGCTTTTTGTAAAATAAAGAAAACAAACATGATTTTGTGACGTGATCTCTCGTCTCCCTCTGAACGAAGTCCAATCTGATAGTTCTCAGAAAATGAACTGTAACTTAGTGAATACTAATCACAAAAAAATTAGACTTATGTCAAAAGAAACGTTGAGATGTCAGGTTTTAAATCGTGTAAGTCAAATCGAAAACTAAAATTTTCTGTTTATGTAATCTGTATGAAAAGAGAGCCATGTCAGAAGACTGTGATTCAGCTCATTATCCACTAATGCGGCCACGCCCACGGAGCGAACGCTATTCAGATGCAAATTCAGTCAATACATGCATACATCATTTCAATCGTGTATTTATTGTCTTCAAAAGTGTTTTGAATAGCCATGTTTAGAAATCTCTGGCCTCTGTTAGTTCCTTGATTGTCACATGATATGCCTCTTCTTTTACTGAGGCATTTGTGGACAAAAGGGGCAGAGCGCCCTCCAGCTGCAAGTATGAATTGAAAACACAGTAGGCTACCCAGAGCTCACAGTGATAACAATAAATATATAATAAATATTACTCCTCTGTATAGAAAATTTATATAAACATATGAGAATCCATCAATATTTCTCCAAATGTGCATGCTTTTAAGCATATTATGGACAATGTAAGATTTTAAGTGTCAAAATGTGAAGCTTGAGTCTTAGATCTTTTTAATGATGTATAGTTTGTCAACTGCACATTAACATTTAGGCTATATAACAAATATAGTAGCCTATATGAAATGCCATAGAGGTAGGAATGTTCAGACGCTTTGCCACACAGAAATACATTATATTTTAAAGTATATTAAAATAGAAAACCATTATTTGGTTAGAGACTTGAGACTTTTTAAAAAAAATAAGTGTGTCCAATCTTTTGACTGGTACTGTAATCTAACATAGGGCTATACAAAATTTTCTTCACATCATGTGCGATAATACGTGCATGCATGAGATCACAAAAATCATGGGTTTTTTTTGTCCATAGTGGACATTAATCCTGTTATCAGCATGATCACAGAGGGTTTTTTCACAGCCTACCAGTCTGAAAGAGCTCATTAATATGCAAGTCATTTCAGGTCATTATTATGCGATTCTATTGTCTTCTCAGGTGTAAATGATCCATTATTCATGATGACTCACGCCTCCACGCATACTGTGTTTTTTTTGACAAAAAGTGTCTTACAAAAACTAAATCAATATATTGTTATAAATGAATGAGTAGGCAGTATAATTTTTACTTCATTCTGAAGCAAAAACTCTAGTTTACAACCTCCAATACCCAGAAGTCTTGTGAACACAGATTTAATATATATTTTTAGGCCTTATTTCAGTGACTTAAGTTTTTTTTTTTCTTTTTTTTTTTTTTTTTTTTTTTTTACATATTTTTATTATGATTTTTACAAACATACAGAAAAAACCAACAACAGACAAACAGACCCTTCGTATAATAACAATCTGCGCAATATGTAAAATAAAGCACAAAAAAAAAAAAGGGGAATGACGATATACAAAAACATTTCCTACAGAGTGTAATTACCATATTTATAGAAAATTACTGTTACAGATCCGGAATAACTGTGTAAGTCTTTTAGTCCTTGTGGCTCTTCAGAAAATAAAAAAAAGGTTGCCACATTTTGTCAAATTTTGCAGAGTTCCCAGAGATGGTGTATCTCATTCTTTCCACGTGTAAGGTGGAAGTGAGTGCAGTAAGCCAGTCAGAAAAGAGAGGCCTGACATTTTTCTTCCACGACAACAGAATAACTTTCTTTGCTACAATCATTCCATATAGAACAGGTAACCGTACCTTCAAACTGAGAGACTCCAGCAAATCTGACCAGCCAAAAATTGCTATCATTGGATCGGGGAGTAAAACAACGTTATAAACCTTGGCAAGAAACTGGAAAATTTCTAGCCAAAAACTCTGAATTTGTACACAATACCAGAAAAGATGTGCCAGGGTACCCTCAGCAGCTTTACACTTATCACATATGGGGAAGATGGAAGGATAGAATTTGCTAAGCTTTGTTTTACAATAGTGAAGTCTGTGTAATACCTTATATTGAATAAGTTGATGTCTTGAATTTATAGAGCATGAATAAACAGACAAAAGGCATTTATCCCAGTCACTCTCGGAAATCTGAATCCCCAGGTCTTCTTCCCAAGCAGCTTTCAACTGAAGGGAGGAAAAGTCTGTTTCATCTTTAAAAGCATTAACAAATAAGGATATTAGGCCTCTAGATTTAGGAGAATTTGAGAATAAGTCAAACATTTTACAATCTGAAGACAAAACTTCAAAATTTGAAATACTAATTCGAGCATAGCTCCTGACCTGAAGATATCTGAAGAAATGAGAAGAAGGGAGACTGAATCTCTCACTGAGCTGAGAAAAGGAGGCAAAAGCCTTATTAAAGTATAAATCTTTAACACTGAAAATTCCTTTGCTTTGCCATTCCTTAAAAACTTTATCAGTGAGAGATGGTTTAAATGCATGATTATAACAGATAGGAGTAAGTGGGGAAGTACTTGGTAGCTTGTTTACCTTTCTAATTTGGTACCATATTTTGATAGAATTATTAAGGATTAATTTATCTTTGGGAACCTCTTTACTAAGCAGGGGTACTGAAAAAAGCAAAGCAGACAGAGAAGAATGAAAGGCACTTTGTTCTATTGCTAGCCAGGGGGGAGTGTCTGCTTGAACGATGCCTGGAAAAGAATCCCGCCAATACATTAAAATTCTGCAATTTGCTGCCCAATAATAATGACGAAAGTTAGGCAGACCGAGACCCCCCAAGTGTTTAGGTTTATACACATGAGTCTTAGATATACGAGCACTTTTGAAACCCCAGATAAAAGGCATAATAATGGAGTCAAGAGTTTTAAAGAAAGATTTGGGTAGGAAAAAGGGCACATTTTGAAAAAGATATAAAAATCTCGGAAGGCTCACCATTTTAATTGCATTGACGCGGCCAATCATTGATATAGGGAGTGATCTCCATCTTTCTATGTCCTGTTTCAAGTTATCTAGTAGCACAAAAAAATTTAATTTAACTAAATCCTTTGGATTCTTGGGGACGACAACACCAAGGTATTTTACCATGTCCAAAGCCAGTTTAAAAGGCAGACTCTGCATGAAAACTGGATCTATATTATTGCTGATGGGCATGAACTCGCTTTTTTGCCAATTAACAGAATAACCTGAAAAGGTGCTAAATGAATTTAATAAATCCAACAAAGGGGGAACAGAGCGCTCAGGATCTGAAAGGTACAAAAGAACGTCATCGGCATAGAGAGATATAACATGATCTACCTGGCCTATGCTTAAAGGTGGAATCTGCGGATGGTGTCTAATAGCAATTGCCAAAGGTTCTATGGCAATGGCAAACAACAGGGGTGAAAGTGGACACCCCTGTCGTGTGCCCCTGTGCAATTCAAATTGTGGCGATCTGTCAAGATTTGTTAAAACAGAAGCGCATGGATGGTGGTACAACATACTGACCCAAGAAGAAAACTTATCTCCTAAATTAAATTCTCTAATAGTGGTTAAAATGTAATTCCATTCAACCTGATCAAAAGCTTTCTCAGCATCTAATGCAATAATAGCCAATTTAGAGTGAGATTTTTGCTTAGAGTAGATTATATTTAAAAAACGTCTGACATTGAAAAAAGAAAATCTATTAGGGACAAAGCCGACTTGGTCAGGGTGAATGATAGTCGAAATACATTTGTTTAATCTAGTTGCCAAAATTTTGGTGAACACTTTTAAATCAGTATTGAGAAGAGAAATTGGACGAAAAGAAGACACGTTGGTCTCATCCTTGCCTTTCTTAAGAAGTAAAGAAATATTGGCAAAGTAAAGAGAAGGAGGAAATTTCTGCTTACAAAAGGAATGATTAAACATCCTTAACATAAGGGGTGCAATTCTACCAGCATACCTCTTATAAAATTCGATACAAAAGCCGTCAGGGCCAGGAGCCTTCCCGTTAGGGAAGGCATGAAAAGCATCCAATATCTCTTGAATAGTAATGTCGGCATTCAGCATTTCCTGATCAGCTTCACTTAATTTTGGAAGGGAAAGTGAATGAAGGAAGTCTTCAATAGCCTCTGATGATACAGAAGTCTTGGATTCATACAAATCTGCATAGAATTCCATAAAGCGATTATTAATGTCCTTTGGATTACACAAGATTGTACCATCTTTGTCAGCAATACTATGAATTGATCTACTAGCATAGGAACCCCTTAATTGCCGAGCTAATAGTTTATCTGGTTTATCCCCAATCTCGAAATGTTTCTGCTTAATTTTTAACATCTCATTCACCTGATCTGAAGTAATCTTATTATATTCATATTTAATTGACATCATATCATTTAAAACATCTGAGTCTGCAGTGTCCCTGTATAATATTTCCAACTGGGTAAGACGGTCATCTATTTCCGCTAAACGTTTATGTCTGAGTTTCTTTGCTGCTGACTCATAGGAAATGATATGTCCCCTCATCACTACTTTGAAAGTTTCCCATAACACAGAATCGGAAACATCACCTTTGTCATTGATCTCAATAAACTCTGTCAAGGAGTCTGAAATATGCTGGCAGAATTTCACATCTGTAAGGAGGTAAGCATTGAATTTCCAATGATAACTTGGCTTTGCCCAACCAAAATCAAAAGATACAGTAACGGCAGAATGATCAGAGATCAGTATGTTGTAATATTTAGATGCAGAGACGTTAGATAATAATTTAGAGTCTATAAAAAAATAATCTATTCTTGAATACGATTTATGGACATGGGAAAAGAAAGAGTACTCCTTATCGGTGGGATGGTGTAGCCTCCAGATGTCAACAATGTCTAGTGACTCAGTAAGATGTTTAATGACTGACATAGCGTTAAAAGATGGATCTGAGCGAACAGGAAATTTGTCCAAGACGGGGTCCAGTATGCAATTGAAGTCGCCACCAACTATAAAGTGAGTATCGGTAAGAGAAGGTAGAAGATTAAATACCTTACGAAAAAAAGCAGGATCATCATAGTTAGGGCCATAAAGATTTAAAAAAGTAAAATGTTTAGAGGCAATTAAGCCGGTGACAAGAATATAACGACCGTTAGGATCTGTTAACGTGGAAATATGTTTGAACGGAACAGAATTACAAAGTAATATTGCAACCCCTCTGGCCCTACACGAAAAAGTGGATTGAAATACAATTACATTTTAGGCGCTTCTGTTCACCATGCTTAATGTGCGTCTCCTGTAGGAAAATTATGTCAGCTGAAACGGAGCGTAAATACGAGAACACTTTAGCCCGCTTCACCTGATTATTCAAGCCGCACACATTCCAGCTAGCTAAAGTAATATCGCCTCCTTGTGGTGAAGTTATTTTATGTGCCATTTTACAAAATATATCAATTTAGCTGCAGAATCGCACAGATAAAATGAAGGGTGAACAATAAAAAACAATAAACACAAGCTACGTCCTCCCACCCCATCCAAGCCGCTTCCCCGAACCAAGCGGTGTAAAAAACCCATATATACTGTGGAGCCGAAAAGTAACATAAGAGTAGCAGTATTACAAAAATACAAAACCAATAAAACAAAGCAAAAAATAGGAAAATGCCCAAGAATGAACCGCACCTCCAATCCCTTTAAATATTTTCATATAAAGAAAAAGACACATTAGTCATCAAATCAATAAACACTAAGAATGCTCTGTCACATACTGTGCTCTTAACATAACGTTAGATGAAAGAAAAATATACAGATCAATCTGATCTGCGCCAGCTATGATATAGTACTCACGTAGGCCCCGCAGACGGTATGACCAAACACATAAAAGTCAAAAGACTTGCCAAACAGTCTGACTGCTAAAAACATTTATGCAGACTGTGCAGAGTTGTCCTCGACTGTGATAGAGTCAGCAAAGACTTGAGCTTTTCTCGGCTGAGTCAAAAACATGTTTAGTTGAGTTGTGAGTCACGAGAAGGCGAGCAGCGAAGAGCAACCCGTGTCGAACATTAGCCTCCTTGAGCCTTTTTCTCACGGCGTTGAAAGCTTGACGCTGTTTCAGAACCTCTGAGGTGAACTCGGGAAAGATGAGAATGCGCACTCCGTTGTATGTCAAAGGTGAAGACAGCCGCGCAAGACGTAGAATCTTCTCTTTATCAGGATAATGATGCAGCCTGGCCACCATAGTCCGAGGACGGGACTGTGCGTTACCAACCGGGCCCGTACGGTGGGCTCGGTCAATCTTCGGAGGTTTTGGAAAATTACTGGCGCCGAGTATTTGCACAAGGAAGTCGGCAACAAACTGAGTCGGGTCTTCCTCCACTTTTTCGGGCAGACCAATGATCTTAATATTTTGCCGCCGCGAGCGCCCTTCAAGATCATCTAACTTAGATGTCAGAGATTTGCATGTTTCGAGCCAATGAGCCTCAAGTTCAGAAATGCGGCCCTCGTAATCTGCACTGGCCTTTTCGAGTTCCGTAACTCGCGAAGTAACTTCCGACAACGTGGCCAAAGCCTGAGACAGCGTAGATTCCAAAGAATCAAATTTTTCATTCATGGAGCCGTTCATTGATTTGATAGCCTCCATAATGTCAGCGAGGTTAACAGGTTCCGTGGGGCTAGCAACGGCCTGTGCTTCGCCTGACTGACAGATGCCTTGTTCACCCAAATCCTCAGCTGATTTATCTCCTTTCTTTGATTTTGGCTTAGTCATAACGTCTGCGATCGTTAAGGAAGTCGAGCAAAAACTAACAGTAGAAATATTGGTAAAAATAAAGAATAATCGAGGGAAATGAAGCAGACAAAAAAAATACGTCTACTCCATGCGGTACTTGCTGGCGCCCCCCGTTTTTTGTTTTTTCAATAACCACGCATAAACGTTATTCCTTCAAAAACACAAACATGTACATACATGTTCCTCACATATTATTGTAGCCTAGTTTGTGCTGAATACAGTGTAATGACACTTGTGTCATTTGTATGTTTATGAACAACTGAAAAAAGCACAAATGTCAGGGCATGTCAAAACTTCGCCAGGGCACCAAAAATCCTCAGACCCCAGAGGGTTAAATAATTAAAAATAAAATACAATCAACCAAAAATACAAAATGTTACACTGCTCAATTCAATTCTGCAATAGGCCTAGAATCTACCGTTTACCACCTGTGACCACCGCCTGACTGTGCTATGTAAAGGATGATGTCGATACTGCGAGTGAAGTATAAAGCTTACATAATACATAGTTTAGCATCCGTCTCGAAAATGTAAACAGTTGGATTTGTGCCGAAAGATAAAGGTAGGCTTCAGATTCACTTTAAATTAATTTGTTTTGCATCTTATTTAGTTTTATTTCTAATAAATAAACCTGTTTCTTGCCTTGAATAGCAATAGAAGCTGGAATGTTTTAATAGGAGAATTGTTTTAATTCGTTTTGGCTTGACGTTTATTTAGCTTGAATAGGCCAATTGTTGACTTTGGAGTTCTTGTGGTAAAATAAAATAGGGCAGTTTTGTCATAATTTAGCCTGTGTTTACAAACATTATAAAAAGGCTATAGGCTAGGCTATTTGTAAACATTTTACTTTATTTAGCTACCGACAAATACATAGGCCCTATTTCAGAATAATAAAATGCGACGTATCCTATACACGACTTATCTTTTTTCCAAGAATATCGTCTGTATTTTTAACCATGCAACAAACATTTTAAAATATCTTGAAAAAATACTTTCATTTATAAAAGTTTTTGCTTTTGTTTAATAGCCAAATTAAAGGCCTACAATTAGCTTTATAACAAGATTCTGTCCTAATGTACCTAAGACGGCAAATACTCTTTTCTTTTTTAATTAATAAAATGCTGTACATATTATTACTATTATTAGGGGCCAAGCACCGAAGGTGCGTAGGCACCTATTGTATCTGTTGGCATTCTTTTTTTTATTTTAAAAAAAAAATTTCTTGTTCTTCTTCTTCTTCCGCTCTTGAAGTCTATGGCTGCCCATAGAACCGTATGGTAAAAAGTTGTGAAATTTGGCACCCAGTTAGAGGACAGTCTGATCTGTGTCCATAGCAAATTTGGAATCTCTAACTCAATCCCTCTAGTGCCACCAGCTGTCCAAAGTTGCACTCACATTTATGTTAATAACTTTTGAACCATAAGGGTTAGAAACAAAATGAATTTTTTCGCCATTTTTAATTTTCTGAAAAACCTACTTTTTTTAACTCCTCCTAGGCCGTTACTCCGATTTTCATGAAAATTGAACCAGATCATCTTCAGACCATGCCGAAAAAAGTTAAGGAATTTAAGTTGATTTCTCAAACCGTTTTCGAAAAACATGCAAACAAATTTTACGTAGCGCCTGCGAAAATAGATATTATGCTGTATCTCTGCAATACTTTATCGTATTCAGACCAAACTTGGTACATGTCATCGCATCCATGACCTGAGGCAACATGCTGTGTTTCGACAGAGCGCCACCTACTGGTGCGGAAATATGAAAAATGGCTTTTTTTGCTTATAACTTCTGATGGATTTGTCCAAAAAGCATTCATTTGGTCTCGTTGGATTCGGGGCATCATGCTAAGTCGAATGATATCCAATCTTTCCATATCGGCCATTTTGGCCGTCAGCCATTTTGAATTTTGTGCTAAAATGCTGTATTTTACGAATGCATTAACGTATCATTATGAAACTCGGTATGGGTCATCAGCACAATGCTCTGAAGGAGCCTGAGAAGTTTCGGACCAGCGCCACCTAGTGGAGATCTTTTTTTCATATGCCTATAACTTTTGATCTGGTTGACTTATTTTCACGGGAAAATATCCTTAGACTCCTGAATCCTTGCCGAATCCAACGATACCAAACATGCTAGGTTCCGACTTAGTTTGTGCGGTGTGGTGATTTAGCGCTTAAAAAAATGATTGCGAATATCTTCGAAACCGTTAGTCCGATCAAGATTAAACCAGCATAGGAAACACGGAACCTAAGTTGGTTAACTAAATGTCACAGCCCAAAATTTGTATAACTCCAAAACGAAATTAGATGTTTGCACCAAATTTGACACACACATGTATGAGGCAACCCTGAGGACACATAAAAAAATTGGTGGGATTGTGCCTCTTGGTGGCGCTATAATTGAACAAAACATGAAATTTCTATTAACTACAATACAGTATTATGATATAAAATGCAATTTTATACGAATGCATTGATGTACCATTATGAAACTCAGTGCCATCGGCACCATGCTCTGAAGGGACACATTAGGTTTTGATATAGCGCCTTCTTGTGGTCAAATTTTATAACGAAATATTAAAAAAAATGCTAATAGCTTTATAAAAATGTGGCCTATTGTAATGAGACTGGTCTTATTAGATTCCATGGGTCATGCTGATAACATTGATGGCAATTTTACCACAGTCAGCCAAACTTCCTGTCAGTTATTTTGATTTTCTTTAAAACATACTTTTTCAAACTACTCCTAGACCGTTGGTCCAATTTTCACCAAAATCGAATCGTATCATCTTCAGACCATGCTGGTAATTTTATGGATTTCGTGCTGATAAACGAAACCGTATTAATTTACCACAGCAACAAATTAGAGGCTTGATGCCAAAATGACTCTTGAGGCTGTATCTCTGCAATGCTTTGACATATTGACACCAAACTTTGCGAGTGTCATTGTCATCTCACTCTGACCATACATCATTAATTTAATCACAGTGCCACCTATTGGTCAAAAGTGATAAACCAGTAAATCTTTATTATTGACTGTATTTGTGATTTTATTTTATTTTTTTTCAGCTCTTTTGCCTAAAATGATCTTAATAGATATTTAATTGCTCACTGATGCACTTGGTCTGATGCTCACAGCCGTGTTGGCTGGCTGGTTGTGCCTTATTTGTGCTTGGCCCCGTAATTGCTGCTTGCAGCTATATTTAGGTTGCCTGGCAAGGCCAGACTGATATCTTCTACAAGATATATCAGTCTGGTCAGTCCGCCATCCGTCGCGATTCGAGTCAACTCCAAAACGTACCGTGCAATCAGATTCGTTTATTTCAGTGACGCAAACAGCGTCACTCTAGTCGAGCAGACTCCCTTCAATATCGAGCAGAGCAGACCATGTCTCTTAAAGCAGCTTCTTTTTAGCCTTTTTAAGTGAAAACATGTAGAATCTCAGTATTGATCGGGTGACTGTGTGTTTTAAACAGTTTATTGAACAGCTTGATGGCCTGATACAATGTCACACGCACACACACATAAACGAGGCGAGACAAGCCTTTTAAAGCAGCCGTGAGCTGACTGCCTCTTTTAAGCCTTTTTAAATAAAAACACTCCAGCGAATCGACAAGATTCGATCACAAGAATGCATCAGAAGTGTACATTTAAATATTGGATGAGGTTTCGAGAGAAACAGAGATGGCTTGCGTCTTTAATGAAGCTTGTGCTCATCCATTCTAGCTTCATTGTTTTCAAAATACATGGCGAATCTCATTCAAACGAGCACAAAAGCATTAAAGAGCTTCTTTGGTTTGTTTGACATCTGTAAAGAGGCTCGTTGTGTCGCCCGCGCCGCTGCTGATCCCAGCACGAGCAGATGAGAGAGAGAGGGAGAGAGAGACACGAGACAGTTTTGATTCCGTCCTCAGTTTGTCAAGATTCATTACATCTTTGTTTATGCCATCTAGAATCTCAGCACTGATCGGGTGACTGTATGTTTTAAACAGTTTATTGAACAGCTTGATGGCCTGATGCGATGTCACACACGCACGCACGCACACACACACACACACGCACACGCACACACACACACACACAATTGTCAATAACACCACGTATTTTCAAATTCTTACTGCAACAACGACACATCATTAACGTCGCTTTCTCTAGCGCTAGCCATGTTAAACTACTCTCCGTGCTTGCCAAAAAACTATTGTGCTTGCCCGGGGCCGTTTATTTACTTTTCGCTGTTGACTCTCTTGTCGCGTTGCTAACGTCATATCCGCCCTTCTCTGATTGGTTTACTCCGCTTCCTGTTTGCTCGGATTTGCTCCGCCTTTGAAACCGAATTGACTCATCCGCTGGTACAGTGGTGAGGCTGGATTTTCCAGGCAAATATTTAGGGGCCAAGCAATGAAGGTGTGTAGGCACCTATTGTATCTGTTGGCTTTCTTTTTTTTTTTTTTTTAGGGGCTAAGCACCGAAGGTGCGTAGGCACTTATTGTAATCGTTAGATTTCTTTTATTAGGGGCCAAGCACCGAAGGTGCGTAGGCACCTATTGTATCTGTTGGCTTTCTTTTTAATTATTCTTCTTCCGCTCTGGGAGTCTATGGCAGCCCATCGAACCGCTTGCGGGAAAGTTGTGAAATTTGGCACACAGCTAGAGGACAGTCTGATCTGGGACCATAGCAAATTTGGAGTCTCTTATTCAATCCCTCTAGCATCACCAGCTGTGCAAAGTTGCACTCATGTTTATGTTAATAACTTTTGAACCATAAGGATTAGAAACAAAAAATGTTCCTCTGATTCCTTGGGTCAAGACGATTCGAATGCACCCTATGATGTCATTTTCCGTCGTGAGAATTTTTCCGCCATTTTGAATTTTCTGAAAAAACTACTTTTTCGAACTCCTCCTAGGCCGTTACTCCTATCTTCACGAAAACTGAACCAGATCATCTTCAGACCATGCCGCCAAAAAGTGCTTATAACTTCTGATGGATTTGTCCAAAAATCATAACTTTGGTCTCGTTGGATTCAGGGCATCATGCCGAGTCGAATGATATCCAATTTTCCCATATCGGCCATTTTGAATTTTGTGCTAAAATGTTGTATTTTACGAACGCATTAGCGTATCGTTACGAAACTCATTATGGGTCATCAGCACAATGCCCTGAAGGAGCCTGAGAAGTTTCGGACCAGCGCCACCTAGTGGAGATTTTCTTTTTTCATATGCTTATAACTTTTGATCTGGTTGGCTTATTTTCATGGGAGTCACATCCTTAGACTCCTGAATCCTTGCCGAGTCCAACGATACCAAACTTGCTAGGTTTCGACTTACGGTTTGTGCGGCATGGTGATTTAGCGCTTAAATAATGATTGCGAATATCTTTGAAACCGTTAGTCCGATCGAGACGAAACCAGCGTAGGAAACACTGAACTTAAGCTGGTTACTCGTATGTCACAGCCCAAATGTCAAAATTTTGATAGGAAGTGGCAAAAATGAAATTTAAAAAAAATGCTAATAGCTTTATATAAATGTGGTCTATTGTAATGAGACTGATCTTATTAGATTCTGTGGGTCATGCTGAGAACATTGATGCCAATTTTGCCATAGTCAGCATAACTAAGTCTCCACTACTTTGATTTTCTTTAAAATCACACTTTTTTTTAAACTCCTCCTAGACCATTGGTCCAATTTTCACCAAAATCGAATCGTATCATCTTCAGACCATGCCGGCAATATGCCAGACCATATACTGCAGCAATGAATTAGAGGCATGATGCCAAAATCACTTTTGAGTCTGTATCTCTGCAATGCTTTGACATATTGACACCAAACTTTGCAAGTGGCATTGTCACCTCACTCTGACCATACCACATTAATTTGGTCACAGCGCCACCTATTGGTCGAAAGTGATGAACCAGTAAATCCTCATTTTTGATCATTTTTTAGCTCTTTTGCCTAAAATGATCTTAATAGGTCTTTAATTGCTCACAGTTGCAGTTGGTCTGATGCTCACAGCCATGTTGGCTGGCTTATTGTACCGTTTTTGTGCTTGGCCCCGTAATTGCTGCTTGCAGCTATATTTTCTTCTTCTTCTTTGGTACACAGTTAGAGGACAGTCTAAGCTATGTCCATAGCAAATTTGGAGTCTCTAGCTCAATCCCTCTAGCGCCACCAGCTGTCCAAAGTTGCACTTGTTTGTTAATAACTTTTGAACCATATGGGCTAGATACAAAATTCTGTTGATCCTATTAACGTCATTTTCCGTCATGAAATTTTTCCCGCCATTTAGATTTTTCTGAAAAACCTACTTTTTCAAACTCCTCCTAGGGCGTTACTCCGATTTCCACAAAAATTGAAGCAGATCATCTTCAGACCATGCTTACAAAAAAGTTATCAAAAGCTTTTTGATAGACCCATCCGTTCTCGAAAACGGCACAAATGAATTCGATAAAAAGCTCCCAAATTCAGACTTGACGCTATATCTCCACAACGCTTTATTGTTCTCTTACCAAACTTGGTACATGTCATCACAAACATGACCTGAGGTATCATGCAGCGTTTTGGCGCAGCGCCACCTACTGGTCCGGAGATACGAAAAACGTCTATTTTTGCTTATAACTTGTAATGGGTTTGTCCAAAAATCATAAATTTGATATGAGGTTTTTTGCCATAAAAACCTTTTGAGGTTTTATAACCTTTGAAAACATTATCCAAATTGCTGTACTGCTGTGCTTACAGTGCTTGCTGTACTTGCAATGCTTGCTGTGCTTGTTCTGCTTGTGGTGCCTTCAGTGCTTGGCCCCACATTGCTGCTTGCAACTATATTTATTATGATTCTTCTTTCCAAATGGGATTCTATGGAAGTAATATGAACGAAACATGGGAAAATGGAACACTTTGGAAAATTTGAAAAATTTGCACACTTGTAGTGATGGTAATGAATAGTGATTTGACCAATTTTGGGGTCTCTAGGACCAACACTATAGCGCCACCACCAGTTCAAAAATTCACTTTTCAAAAGGTTATAACTTTTAACATGTTACTTTAAGACTCCACCCATTACAGTAGTGGCCATTTTGTAAAGTACAATATTCAGTTTATCTGCCAGTCCTCCTTCAAATTATGCCCAATTCTTACAAAAATTAGCTCAGATGATCTTTGGACCGAACTGTACATAAATGACTGACATAAATTTTTTCATTTGTTCAAAAGTTTGACAGAAAATCATGATCTTGGTGTCTAATTCTGTTGGGTTACTTTTTCTGTCACTATAAAATATATTATGAATATTTTATATAATTTTGAATATCAAATGATGTCCTAAATCTCCTGTTTCTCTGTTTCTTCTGCATCCCTCATCATCAGTATCTTCATTGCCATCAATGACTGATCGTCTGGAGTCCATTGCTCGGCAGAACATGTGAGATAATATACTTTTTTTGCCCCTATCTATTTGTATATACACATTTACTATGCCAAAAGTACTCAACCCCCTCATTTTTCCATGTCTGGTAGGAATGATCACACTGTTGCTTATTGATATTACATTATTTTTCACAAAATTGTAATTATCTGGAAGAAAGTCTTGCTGTTGTATTTAATGAAAATGGTGAAAAATCGGTACTATACTGTACTGTTTACAAAATATATATAATATTTTTCTTGTCATAAAAATATTTTCTAAAATTTTACAAATCACTTAAGCCTAAAACTATTGTTTTCTTTATGGCTAAATAATTCTGTTTTGATGAAGTCAAACTTCCAAGTGTCTTCTTTTAAATGAGACACAGTTATGCTTCAAATCCAAAGCCTGGAAAATGTGTGAAATTGGCCTTGGTGTAGTCTAGAAACCCAATACCACTAAAACCACATATCTGAAAATGATTTCTTTTTATTAAATATTTTTATTTAATTAACTTTTTCCTATTTGTAGTGGAGATGAGTGGTACCCGGTGGGGTCTTCTGCTGTTGTAGCCCATCCGCCTCAAGGTTGTGCGTGTTGTGGCTTCACAAATGCTTTGCTGCATACCTCGGTTGTAACGAGTGGTTATTTCAGTCAAAGTTGCTCTTCTATCAGCTTGAATCAGTCGGCCCATTCTCCTCTGACCTCTAGCATCAACAAGGCATTTTCGC
>RJVU01033649.1:31084-84368 GCA_003731715.1 Anabarilius grahami
GCTGCGGGTCTGCAGCTGGATACTATTGCTCCAGTTTGGCAGCAGAGCGCGAGTTCAGTCTCCAGAATAAAATGAAAACGATGCGTTTTGTTACACACAGACGAGCACCCAGTTTAAGTAAATTGTATAATGATAAAGTTGCATGCGTACTTAAGTTTTTTTATTTTTCTTGCAGACTAGAAGTTAATGGTCAACGAATGGCTTTTCTGAGATAAAATTGTTACGTGACATTGTTTGCAACACTGATTGAACTGACCTGATAGATTTCGGAAAGCTACTGTATCTTTCAACATTTTTTTTTATTTTCATTCATGTTTATTTCGTTCTATACAGTAGTAAAGAGGAAAGGATGATCGCATTCACTCACAATCCGTGACAAGTGTTCAAGATGAAAACTGAAAGTGATGCAGCTTGTCTTTGATCAACTTTCTTTTCATGGTATAAATAAATGTAAGCCTATGCCTATTTGCTTATCCTGTAAGTTCGTGAATAAAATGTCTTATCATTAAAATATACAAATTAAAATGACGGGTAATTATTGATTATGATGGATTTGTTTTTATGATCCTGTCCATCAAAATGACGGCGAAACGCAAGTCTAAGGCAACCTCTGATAATTTTATATATATATATAAATATAAAAAATCCAAACCCCGCCCCCCCTTCGGACCCCACCACCGCAACACCGGCGGTTGTTGGTGATTTTCCCACCGCGGTAGTAAAAAACTGCCACCATCACAGCCCTACTTTAGTTAGTGTTTAATGTTGCTGTTTGAGCATAAACAACATTTGCAAAGTTACGATGCTCAAAGTTCAATGCAAAGGGAGATATTTTCTTTTACAGAAATCACTTTTTAAGGACTACAACAAACAGCTTTTAGGGACTAAAATGAGCTTCTTTCTGGGTTGGTGACATCACAAACCCCAAAATTTACATAAACCCTGCCCCTGGGAACACGCAACAAAGGGGTGAGGCCATGTTGGGCTGCTCTA
This sequence comes from Anabarilius grahami, assembly GCA_003731715.1. NCBI lineage: Eukaryota > Metazoa > Chordata > Actinopteri > Cypriniformes > Xenocyprididae > Anabarilius > Anabarilius grahami. The sequence goes on from RJVU01033649.1 coordinate 32,078, forward strand.
GAGAAGAGGAAGAGTTGTTGTTGTAGAGTGTTGTTGCCATGCTGTAATTTTACACTTCACAAACGAGGATCAATTCAACGCTGGATTTGCACAAAGATTAACATGATGACACATGGTAGTCGATGAGGAGAATCAACTCCACAGCAACTGCTTAAGTTTATCTACTAACCATTCAGAAATGTCCTGAAACCTAACTGCTTCCTAAATCTCTTGATCAATCATCGTTGTGGCTGCGTGAGATTCTCCAGGTTTGTTGTTGTTGAGCAACTAAAGCGCGAGTTGTTAAAGCTCCGCCCTCTTCGGGAAAGGGGGCCTGAAGCAGCTCATTTGCATTTAAAGGGACACATGTTTTTGCGTGTTTTTGCTCACACCCAAATATTGGGGCAAATTTGACAAGCTAATAAATGATCTGTGGGGTATTTTGAGAGGAAACTTCACAGATATTCTGGGGACACCAGAGACTTATATTACATCTTATAAAAGGGGTATTATAGGTCCCCTTTAATAGAACTAATCCAAATCGAAAAAAAAAAAATATATATTCTCTGATTATGTAATTCGTATGAAAGGTGCATTTCTCTCTAAAGGCGCGTCCACTATACTGCGGAGATGGCATCGTCAACTTCATCTTTGCAGCCAACACTTACTCAGAAAACACTATTATATTACTAAACAATTAATGTATCCTTGCTATTTTTTCCTACACATTCAGAAACATTACTTTTGCCGGTGCTTTGCGGCAAGCTAAATGCATGCACTATATATTCCACTCCCTCCCCAGAAAGTAGGCTATATATCTAAGTAATTAAATAAATCAATTTTTGGCCGCCCACTCCCACCCACAGCAAATGTAATGCCACCCGCCTGTTCGCCGGTCCCACTGGATTCCAAACCCAATGCAGCCCTCTAGTCCAACAGTCTAACAGTATAATATTCAGCCAATAGTCTACTAAAGAATTTGAAATTAAAAGGTATCAAATGTAAGAAATAAGTAAATAAACAAAAAAATGCATAGTCTTCACTTTTTGAATTAGATGTTCAACATTACTGTAACGTAGTTCGTAAATACGGCAAGAAGGAGGCGGGAACCGGCGAACATTCAACATAAATTTTAATTTCAAAATAAACAAATACAAAACGAAAGTAATGCCGGCAGACCCTCGCGGACGTCTGCCGGCCACACAAACATAATAAAACATAAAATAATATCCAGGCCTGGTCCTCTCTCGTCCTTCACTGTCGTCGCTCCTCCTTTTATGCTCCCGGAGCTCCTCCGTGAGAGACTCGAGGCCGGCGCGCCTCCCAGGTGGAGCTCATTATCTCTCGCGCCACCGGCCTCGCGCCGTTCTCTCACGGCTCTCGCCCGCCCTGGTCGCCACAATTACATTGATTCTTAAAGCTACTAAAGCTATTCAGTGAAGTGCAGTGAGTGATTTTCTTGTCTTTTTGTTTTTTGATTAACATTATTGACAGATTGCAGCAAATTTATTAGGCTGCTGTACTTTTAGGGATGCAACCATGGAATTCTGATCAATAAATTTCTCATGTATTTTGTTAATTAGGGCCCGAGCACCGATGGTGTGAGGACCCTTTTGGAATTGCTCCGTTTATTATTATTAGGGCCCGAGCACCGATGGTGTGAGGACCCTTTTGGAATTGCTCTGTTTATTATTAGGGCCCGAGCACCGATGGTGTGAGGACCCTATTGGAATTGCTCCGTTTATTANCCGGGTGCGAGGGCCCTTTCATCGTTGCTTGCAGCTTTAATTACCATTTGTATCTGTCTTCACGTTATATTGAATTTATGTTAGTGCACTCTAGCTAAAGCTAGAGTTAGCTAGCTTCTGTTGGACTTTTTAAATGATAGATGGACTCTTTAAATGTTACAATTTATTATTGAAGTTGTCTATTTTAACCCTTTAAGCCTGGAGTGTACCACCGCCGGTACACCACCCTAGGTCTGGGCGATATGACGATATTATCGTATATTGACGATGTCTCGTATGTATCGCGATATCGATTATAACAGTCAGTTATATTGAGAGGGAGAGAGTTCCAAAGAAGAGGGGCCGCATGGCTAAAAGTTCTAGCTCCCATGGTAGTTAAGCATATACGTGGTGACACGAGTGTGAGTGAAGATCTTAACACTCTGAGGTCTGAAGGTATCACCGGCGATACCATCGCGGTTTTTTTCTTACCAGTGTGAAAGAGACTCAAAATACTCCGTCAATGTTGCACATATAATTAAGAGTTATACACCATTTTAATCTGTGGAATATCTTCTTTTATTTGTGTACACTCAGAGTAAAAACAAAATGTTGTGCTTTTTGTAAAATAAAGAAAACTAACATGATGCGTGATCTCTCGTCTCCCTCTGAACGAACTCCAATCTGATAGTTCTCAGAAAATGTACTGTAACTTAGTGAATTCTAATGACAAAAAAATTACACTTATGTCAAAAGAAACATTGAGATGTCAGGTTTTAAATCGTGTAAGTCAAATCGAAAACAAACATTCTGTGTTTATGTAATCTGTATGAAAAGAGAGCCATGTCAGAAGTCCGTGATTCAGCTCATTATCCGCTAATGCGGCCACGCCCACGGAGGGAGCGCTATTCAGACGCAAATTCAGTCAATACATGCAGACATAGTTTCAATGGTGTATTTATTATCTTGAAAAGTGTTTATCTGGAAGTTAAAGCCACGGTTAGCGAGCTCTAGAAGACATGCAGTTAGTTCTTGGTTCTCTTCTTCTTTATATGTATTTGTGGACTAAAGGTGTACAGAGCGCCCTCCGGCTGCAAGTATGAATTGAAAACACCACTCCTGAAATGTCCTCTTCTTCTTTAGAATAATTTGTGGACTAAAGGTGTACAGAGCGCCCTCCGACTGCAAGTATGAATTGAAAACACAGTATCCAGCACTCATAGTGATGAGAATAAATATAGAATAAATATTACTCCTCTGTATAGAAATTTGACATAAACATAAGAATCATCAATATTTCTCCAAATGTGCATGCTTTTAAGCTAAAAGCCTATATGAAATGCCATAGAGGTAACATAATTGTTCAGACACTTTGCATCACAGAAATACATTATATTTTAAAGAATATAATAGAATACCATTATTTTAAATTGAGCTGAGACATGATTACAGAGGGTTTTTTTCACAGCCTACCTGACTGAAAGAGCTCATTAATATGCAAGTCATTTCAGCTCATTACTATTCAATTCTTTTGTCTTCTCAGGTGTAAATGAGCCATTATTCATGATGATTCACGCCTCCATGATACCGTTTCTCTTGACAAAAAGTGTCTTACAAAAACTAAATCAATATATTGTTTTATATGAAGGAGTAGGCAGCATAATTTTTACATAATTCTGAAGCAAAAACTCTAGTCTACAACCTCCAATACCCTAAAGTATTGTAAACACAGATTTAATATACTTTTTTTGGCCTTATTTCAGTGACTTAAGTTTTTTGTTTTTTCAATAACCCCGCATAAACGTTATTCCTTCAAAAATACAAACATGTACATACATGTTCCTCACATATTATGGTAGCCTAGTTTGTGCTGAATACAGTGTAATGACACTTGTGTCATTTATATGTTTATGAACAACTGAAAAAAGCACAAATGTCAGGGCATGTCAAAACTTCTCCAGGGCCCCAAAAATCCTCAGACCCCAGAGGGTTAAAGTGCATGAAGGGGTGTAAATATCAGTAAGATGCGTAGGAGCGAGACTGTGAAGTGCTTTGAATTGATTTCAAAATTCTGCTTCTCACATTCAATGTTTCACTGGTAGCCAGTGAATTCGCTAGAGAGTTGGTGAAATGTGCATAGTAGAAGGGGTTCTAGTAAGAACATGAGCCGCAGAGTTCTGAACCAACTGAAGTTTATAGAGAAGTTTGGAAGACCAGTAAGAAGAGCATTGCAATAATCAATTTTAAGTTCAATTTCTTTAGTAGTCTATTGGCTGAATATTATACTGTTAAGGGGGTCGCACACCGGCCGCGAAGCTCAGCGCCGCGCAGCGTCGCGTATCGGACAACTCACGGGTATCGCACACCGGCCGCGCACATTATATACACCAGAGCATGTGAGCGGAGTGGAGCGGTGAGAATCTCCGCTCATCGCTCACGGAACTGTTCACCCCTCCGCTCCCCCGCTCAAAGCTACATCAGGCCGCTCCGCTCATTATCGCTCAGCGCTCAACGCAGTTTGCTTCGCGCTCCACTCAAATCGCCCCCCGCTCGCTCCAAAAAAGGAAAAAAATCTATTTATGACTTTTAGCTTAGACCACAGCCTTACCTTCTAAAGAACTAATGAGCAACAACAACATTTTTCAAATAGAAATGTTTTATTTCAAATTACAAATGACAAATTAGTCACAAAAATTCCTGTAAAATTAAATGAGTAAATGGGCCTAATAATATAAATAAAAATTATATAAACAAAAATATACATAAACGTTTTAAAAGTAAATTAACTATTAGGCCAACATTCTTATAAATGAACTTTTGCGCAGAGCACAGGATTAAATTTTAAATTGGCTTATATCAATTGTACAAAAAAAACTGCTGTAAAATTAAACAAATTAATGGGCCTAATTATATAAATAAAAATATACAGGCTATAGGCCTACATCAAAGTTTTAAAATGAACTATTAGGCCAAAATTCTTAACTGAACTTTTGCGCAGAGTGCACGTGGATTTCAATTTAAATTGGCTTTGTTGTCAAACTTAAAAAAAAAAAAAAAGAATTGCTTTCCTTATCTACAGTTCTTTTGAGTTCACCTTCAAGAACACAAGTTTGGACAATGTCTGAGGCTTCAGACTCATGCGGTGGTTTCTTGAGAGCAAGCCAGCAGCGGAGAAAACCCTCTCTGCGCTCGCAGACCCGCTTGGGATGCTGAACACAATGCGAGCCACTTTAGACAGGCGGGGAAAAGATGTTGAGTTTTCTTTCCAAAATCGAATGACATCTGCGTCCGGGTTCTGTCTCGGGGATGAGAGGTAATTTTCAACTTCACCTTTGGCGTCTCCGGTAATGCGTTGCTGCTCGTTGAAGTATGACCCGAAGAGGCGAGCTCTTTTTGGTTCAGGCTCGGGATTCAGGTCAGCGGCGGGTGGTGTGTCGGTCTCGGGTGTCCCACTGGGAGCATTAATTTCCTCCGCTTCTTTTATGAGGAGGTCACGGATCTCCCCGAGTTTGTTGCATACAGACTCATCTCGGATTATCCATTCTGTCTTGAAACGGGGATCTAACACTGATGCTAAAATGAGATGTTTATCAGTATAGTATATTCCATAGCGAGTTGACACGTTGTTTGCCAGTGTTTCTGCAAAAGCAGCGATGCCCATTGGAAGTGCACCGTGAGTGTCATCGGTGAGCAGGGATTTTATTTCTGTGACAGCTCTTTCTGCATTTTTTCTGTGAGGTCTGCCAGAGGTGTCAGCACACTGACAAGGTGCGTAAGCTGGCGCACTTGATTCAGGGTGATGTTAGCAACATTAGACTTGAGTTTGTTTTGCCATAACGGGTCTTTTTGGAACAGCCGGATGACCGACTGAATCATCCGAAGCTGGCTGCTCCATCGAGTGGCGCAGGCATTTGTGGGACGGACCCCTAATTGGTCTGTTTCCTCTGTGTTCAGGGTGCTCTTGCGTACACTTTTCACCAGCTTGCCGACTTTCACTAACAGCCTATTAATGTTGTCGTGCTCGTTAACGGCATCTTTGATCGCCAGCTGAAGCATGTGAATGGGGCATCTCAGATGTAAATTTGACACAGTAAAGTACTGATTTATCATAGTGTCTACATTAGTTGTTATCACTTCCACATGGCCTTGCGAGGGCGCCGGTGGTTCCTCATCCTCCTCTTCATGTTCTCCTCTTCAGTGCCAGGGAGGAGGTTAAACGCCTTGATCATGTTGCTGCCACTGTCAGTGACGACACGAATCACACGTCGTACATTTTAATACTTTTGATAAATACGATCTGCGGTGTGGTGCCCTTGTATGTGCTCACAGCCCAACAAAACCGTGTGCCCCCGGAACGTCCCATCAATGAAACTGGCCACGATGCCAAGGAAGCTGTGCCCTCTTCTACTGGTCCAAATGTCCGCTGACAGAACGAGCCCATCACCATTCTGCAGTAGGTCTCGCAGTTTGGCTTCCATCTCTTCCAGAGCATGTGGCATGAGCGTGTCCCATACGGTGTTGTAGCATGGGGGTGCATAGCCCGGTTGAGCTGCGCTGGCGAAGTGTTGCATCCCTTCGCGTTCTCCTATACTCAGCGGTTCATAGTTAATGAAAATTCTACATCCAGCTCTCTTTTTCTCTCCCTTGTTATGGTTGGGCCTTTGCGTGCAGTGAAGAAACTTTTGAATTCCTTAACCGTTGTCTCTTGTTGCTGCTGCTCCTCCTCTCGCTCTATCAAATACAAATTCACGGACGACACAAATGAAATAAAACGAACCATTATCCCTACTTGAATGACAAAACGAATTTGTTTGAATATTAAGCTATATTTAATTTACACTTTGTTACAAGTTACCGTATTCAATTTGCTAACCTTTGGCTTCCTTCCCAGCGTGTTCACGTAGCACACTTTCATGCTTTCGGGAAATGTGCCTTTTTAGATTCCAAAAGGAACCTTTACTTACTGAAACAATGTCTCCACATTCGTTTTCTTGTACCACATTGTCACTGTTTTTTAATAGTACACCTGTATGATTTCTCGTTTTCTTCTTTAAAGTACTTTTTGAACTCCATGATTGAGCCGAGTTTTGAATGAAAATAGTCTGTTGATGACAGTAAAAGACAGATGGATTCTGGGTCAGGCTTGACTGAGCATGCTTCAGACTCGTGGTGAGCGGAGCGAAATTGGAGCGGGAAATAGAGCGACGCTCCGTCCTTTTAAAAATGCCGCTCTGCGCTCAGTCTAAGACCCGCCCGCTCGCGCTCCCCGCTCGCTCCTGCTCCACTCCGCTCACATGCTCTGATATACACGCAAGCTCAATTTTGAATCGACTCCTGATAGAAGAGCTGCACGATGGGAGTGTTTTACTTTAACAGGGAAACGTTACATATGCCTATGCTTTAATATTTCGCACTGAGGTTAGTGTACATGGAAAAATTGCACAACAGAGCAAAATGAAAGAAAAGGCTACATTTATTATAGCTTTTATTCAAGCTGTGAAACTAAGAATGTAAAACTGATGTATCTTGGAGCACAGGGTGAAGTCAGTATGTACATTAACGACGATTTGAGAGAAATATAATATGCATTTAATGTAAAACAATGTACATGGTGCTCTGGCGCGGCAGGATTTTGAACAACTTCCTGAGTCGTAGCTGGGCGCCGTGGACAGGTGCCGAATGTCGCCGCCGGTGTGCGTACACTCATTGAAAACAATGCGTTCGAATTTTAAAGACGTGGCGCGGCGCGCCGCTGAGCTTCGCTTCCGGTTTGCGACCCCCTTTAGACTATTGGACTAGAGGGCTGCATTGGGATTGGAATCCCGCGGGACCGGCGAGCAGGCGGGTGGCATTACATTTGCTGTGGGTGGGAGTGGGCGGCCAAAAAATAATTAATTTATTTACTTAGATATATAGCCTACTTTCTGGGGTGGGGGTGGAATATATAGTGCATGCATTTAGCTTGCCTCAAAGCACCGGCAAAAGTAATGATTCTGAATGTGTCGGAAAAAAATAGTAAGGATACATTTGAATTGCTTTTTTTTTCTTTTGGACTATGATAATCTTTTTGGATCTCCCTATTTTGAACTTTTTACCATACAGAATGAACTCAGTGATCTGGTCATGTTACTTCTGTCGTAATTATGAGTGTCTGACTTCTACATGGGTGTTTAGTCCTGGTCCACTTATTATGTTCTGAATTAATATTGTGGGTTATCTTTATTGGTAGCCTATTTATTTTTCTTGTGTGTGTGTGTGTGTGATTTTTATATCATTGAGTTGAATAGTTTAATCTTGGCCCTCTTTGTTTATATATTATATTTTGTAACAGACTGAACCTGCTTTTTAAATCTTTTCTTTTGTTTTTTTTTCTCTCTAGTTAGTGAATTGATCTTTTTGATCATGTTTTTTTTTTTTTTACATGTCGTTGAATGTTTTGTCTTGCAGCTATTATCCCCTTGTTACCCAGATCAATACTATGATATTGTTTTATTTATTTATTCAATTTTTTTTTCGATTGAACTATAAACTCATCTAAAGGTTTAAAAATTGTTCATCTTAATATTAGAAACCTTCCCCCCAAAATGGATCTTCTTAGAGCCTGGGTTTCTCTTTACAAACCTCATATTGTCACTATCTCTGAAACATGGTTACACGATCAAATAAGTGACAATGAAATTAATATTGAACATTTTGTTTTATTTAGAGCTGACAGACTCTCCAGAGGAGGTGGTGTTGCTATATATGTTGCTGCTCATTTAAATTATGTGTGTGTAACTCCAACAATACCACTAGTCAATTTTGAATGTTTATTCGTTCGCATCATTCTACATGACAATAAACATTTAACTATAGGTAACTTCTATAGACCACCATCTGCTCCTGCCGATTCTACAAAATGTATTTTGTCAACTACTAACTCTCTTGGAATGCACAGTGAACTTATTATTTTGGGCGATTTCAACTGTAATTGGCTGGACCGTTCCTCCTCTAAAGATAAATCTTTGTTCAGTAGTATTAATCTCACTCAGTTAGTTAGTCAAAATGTATCTTCTTTGTCTCTTTGATCTTGGTCAGTAACCCTGAAAGAATTAAGTCTGGTGTGATGTCTGACTGCTTAAGTGACCACTCGGCTTCCTCCAAAATACAACACAATTAGGCAATATAAGAATATTAATTTTGATTATTTTATTTATGACCTAGTGTCCATTAACTGGAACAGGCTTGAGTTAATTCCCTCAGTCGATGATGCTTGGAACTTTTTTTATTCTGAAGTTACCAGTGTAATCAACAAGCATGCCCCATTTAAAACCGTATGAGTCAAAGGCAGTCATCGTCCCTGGATTAGCTCAGATCTGATTAACCTTTATAAACAAAGGGACAAGGCCTGGACCACTTATCGTAAGTCCAAACAACCTGATGACTGGGAATCCTATAGACAGCTTAGGAATTTTTGTAAAACTAAGACAAGGAACGCAAAATCTACTACAAAGACTGCTTTTCTCAAGATTTTCGTAGTCCTAGACAGCTCTGGAACCATTTAAATAACGTTTTTAAATAAGAAAAATAAAACCTCTACAAAATAGTTAATAATTAATAATGTTCTAATCCTTTACTGATTTCTTCTGCATTTAATAAACATTTTACTTCCATTTGTGCTCCCACTGCTATTCAATTTTCTGAAACCTATTCACCCAGTCGTTGTTCGAATCAGACATTTTCCTTCAGTAAAAGTTCTCGTACTGACACCTTCAATGCAATATGTGAGTTAAAGGAACATAGTTCGCCTGGTCAACTTACGCAAAGTTGATATTTTTAAATATCTTGGTCTTTGGCTTGACCCCGAACTGTCCTTTTAAGCCTCATATTGATTTTATTATTGAATAATCGTATGGTTGTTTAAGTTCTCTTTGTCGCTCAATAAATTGCTTTTCATTTCAAGTCAGAAAAAAATTAATTCCCCAATTAATTCTTCCTATTATTGATTATGCAGATATTATTTACCAAAATGCTTCAGATGCCAATTTGAAACCTCTAAATATTGTTCATAATTCTTTATGTAGGTTTGTTTTGAGATGTCCTTATAGAACCCATCATTGTACACTGTATGAAACTCTTGACTGGCTCCAACCAAAATCTCGAAGGCAATATCACTGGTTCCAGTTTCTTTTTAAATGCGTTTATTTTAATTTATATTTTATTTAATTTATTATTTTTTTTTAAATCAAAGTATTTATGACGACTTATTTATTGATGGCCGATTTCAAAACACTGCTTCAGAAAGCATCGGAGCATTATGAATCAGTGTATCAAATCATGAATCAGATCACGGGTCAAACCCGCCAAACTGCTGAAATCACGTGACTTTGGCACTCCGAACTGCAGATTCGACACACTGAATCACAATGCTTTGATGCTTTCTGAAGCAGTGTTTTGAAATCAGTCATCACTATATAAGTCGTTATTCTGTTTTTTTTGGCACACCAAAAATATACTCGTCGCTTTATAATATTAATATTGAACCACTGTACGCACATAAACTGATTTAAATATGTTTTTAGTACCTTTATGGATCTTGAGAGAGGAAATCTCATTGCTCCCTATGTAGACCTCACGGAGCCATCGGATTTCAACTAAAATATCTTAATTTGTGTTATGAAGATAAACGAAGGTCTTACGGGTTTGGAAGCCGATGGTATGAAATAAATGACAGAATTTTCATTTTTGGGTGAACTAACCCTTTAATAAATAAATTTAAATGTAGTACAAACCAAAACTATTTATAGTAAAATTATGATTCGCTGTTTTAAATGAGGGGGCAGTCGTGGCCTAATGGATAGAGAGTCGGACTTGTAACCCAAAAGGTCATGGGTTCGAGTCTCAGGTCCGGCAGGGATTGTCGGTGAAGGGAGTGAATGTCCAGCGCTCTCCCCACCCTCAATACCACGACTGAGGTGAGACCCTTGAGCAAGGCACCGTACCCCCAACTGCTCCCCGGGCGCCGCAGCAATGGCTGCCCACTGCTCCGGGTGTGTGTTCACGGTGTGTGTGTTCACTGCTGTGTGTGTGCACTTGGATGGGTTAAATGCAGAGCACAAATTCCGAGTATGGGTCACCATACTTGGCCACATGTCACTTCACTTTCACTAAATATTATACGTTCAGATGAATTTATTAAAGGTGTTTTATTAACAAAATTATTAAACTAATCATATAAAACTATATAGTCAGTGAACTACAAATTAACTGATTATTTGCCTTAATTTTGTTATACAAATTTATAGAAGAGAAGACCTAGGACATTTCCTATCCTATAATGCAGTAAAAGGACACAGCGATGAAGGGGTTAAACCTGCAAGACTGTAACACACACACACACACACACACACACACACACACACACACGCATACTGGTTTTTGTGGTTTACAAGGACTTTGATGCTCAAACCAGTAGGATTGTGGTTTAGGGGGACACACCTTTCCCGATGCCCTACAGTGATGATAAAACTATCAAAAATTTTGTTTTGATCTGCAGATCACAAATCTGGCTTTAAAATTTATTTACGCACAACAGAACGGAAAATATGACAACCTGATATATCAGTGGTATACAAGGACATTCCCGCCCATCCAAAAATGTTCCCGCCTATGACATAATTGTGATTTTTGGGTACGACCTGATTTATGAGGACACCTATTGTACAATACACAAAACATGTAATTTCTCTGGATTACAGGGACCAGTGTGTTTTACAGGTACATGGCCACACACAACACACAAACCTGACGATATGGTGTATTAGCAAGACTGAGGTGATTAAAGAGTACCGGATCCTCAATACAATACACTCCTGACATACTCCAACATTACAGGGACCAGTGTGTTTAATGGTACATGACCACACACAACACACAAACCTGACAATATGGTGTATTACTAAGACTGAGGTGATTAAAGAGTACCTGATCTTAAACACAATACACAGCTGACATACTCCAACATTACAGGGACCAGTGTGTTTAATGGTACATGACCACACACACAACACACAAACCTGACGATATGGTGTATTACTAAGACTGAGGTGATTAAAGAGTACCTGATCTTAAACACAATACACACCTGACATACTCCAACATTACAGGGACCAGTGTGTATAATGGTACATGACCACACACAACACACAAACCTGACGATATGGTGTATTACTAAGACTGAGGTGATTAAAGAGTACCTGATCTTAAACACAATACACTCCTGACATACTCCAACATTACAGGGACCAGTGTGTATAATGGTACATGACCACACACAACACACAAACCTGACGATATGGTGTATTACTAAGACTGAGGTGATTAAAGAGTACCTGATCTTAAACAATACACAGCTGCATTAACAACATTACAGGGACCAGTGTGTTTCAGAAGAACTTTAATTAGAAATTATAACAGACATTTAGGTTTTTTTCTTTCTTTAGCTTTAACCATACAAGTATGGTTTTGAATATGTCATTAAACAGGCAGCGTTATGAACTCATTGAACAATCAATGAATGCTACAATGTATAGAGAAACTTTATAAAAGGAATATTTACCCCCCCACCCCACCCCACCCATATTGTTTTAAACCTGTTTGACTTTCTACTTTCAGTGGAACACGTATGGAGATGTTAAGCAGAATATTAGGCCAGCCTCAGCTTTGACACTCTTCACATTCGCTGTATAGAAAAAAAAAGGTACGATGAATGTCAATGGTGTCAAGGCTGAGGATGGCCTAACATTCTGCTAAACATCTCCATATGTGTTTCACTGAAAATAAAAAGTCAAACAAACAACATGAGGGTGAAGAAATTAAGACAATTGTCATTTTTTTTACAAACTTTTCCTTTAAAGAACAGATGAACTTCTAGATTTTCTAGAAGTCTTAGTATGTACTCTTACCATACAACAATTTTTACTCTACAGAATGAAAATAACAAAACCAACAACCAAAGTAAAAATCTTAAAGTACGGTATCAAAGGAGACACATGATGTGACATCAGTTATTTTGAGTTTTTCTTTTCATGCTAATCCCTCGATTTCTTACAAAATCTCTGATGTTTTGTGCAGTGCGCTTTCCTAAAACCGGCTCCTCGGCGGCCTTACACTGCTTGCATTCAGTCAGTGAGGCCAGTTTCCCTTTGTTTACATGTGCCTTAAAATGCTTCATTACTGCTGTAACTTCAGCATTTGACCAGTAAATTTTTTGTCCTTTCCGTGAGTTGTCTGCCTCTCTCTCATTCTCTGTACAGAAGAACACATACTTCAGTAAGCTCTAACTATATGAGACCTCATGTACTTACAATGATAGTCGTATTCTAATTTAAACCTCAGGTACCTTGACAAACTTCAGTGATTTTCTCAAGGGGCATCTTCTGAAAATCTGCAAGAAATCAGTTATATATTGATCAGGAAACTCAGATGTAACTCAAACCTCCTTGCATCATCTAAAAATTAAGTCATGCATAAAAAAATAAGGCATGCATCTAAAAATTAGAACGGTTTATATACCTGGGGCCGTATTCTCAAAACATCTTAAGGCTAAAGGTAGCTCCTAACTTGCTGATTTAGGAGAAACTCTTAAAAATAATGGCCGTGTCAGTCCTTTTTTTCAGTCAATTTTTGCTCTAAGAGTATTTCACAAAGCATTTTAGTGCTAAAAGTAGCTCCTAAGTCTGTGAAACGTTAGGAGTAGTCAAGAGGACTCCTAAATCACCAAGACCAAATCATAAACAGTCCTAATCCACCCAAAGACACTGAACACCATTGAGGCAATAGCGATAGAGCCTTGGGTGCTGAACCTTTTCTTCATAAACGCGATACATTTTGATTTATAGATTTGAATCTACGATGAGACGCCAAAAAACATCTTCAACAAATAAATAAATATTTTCTGATTACCTGTGGTTTTCATGAGTTCACACTTACAAATGATTGAATAGAGTCAATCATTTGACTCGATCCCCTTGGACAGCACACCAAATATGCTTATATATATATTATATATATATATATATATATATAAAAGTGTATTTGGTGTGCGGTCCAAGGGGATCGAGGGCTCCTAGCTTGGAATTTAGCCCAAAACCAAAGTTCTCCCTGTATCCCCAGCTGAGAGTGAGGAGTGGTGTGGCAGAGAGATGCAGAAAACTATCAAAGTAACAGGCGAGTCGGCTCTTGTGTATATAATCCTCCTCTTGTGCTGATTAGAAAAAACGTTAGAATGTGTTTCTCCCAAACTTTGCTTATAAAACATAATTTGTCGCTTGAATTCAGATGCAGACATCCAAGAGGCAGTCCACAATTAACTGTATAGTTTAATTAGCCTACATTTTAAAACCTTTATGGCAACAATATGGCAACATTTTATTTTGACTATGGGAACATTTTTATTAAAAAATATTTATTTGAATAGGGCAACATTTGTATTTTAAAACCTTTATTTTAATATGGAACCATGACACCTCATTCTACAATATTTCTATGATTAAATCGCTGACTCCTCCCCCATCAGCCAATCACTGTGTGTATACTCCATAGCAACGAGGTCAACCCCGCCCTTACTCTTAGCTTAAGACTTCAGTCTATTCTGAGTTTGTCTCAGCAGCTTTGTGAATAGGTTTTAAGAGAAAACTCTTAGCTAAGAACATTTACTGCTATTTAGGAGAACTCTTAGTGGTAAGATAAAATGTTTTGTGAATACGGCCCCTGATATCTAAAAAATAATATTTCAAACAGCATATTCAAAATATTATTCTGGAGATGAAATGTTATCAAACTGTTAACAGTGGAGTAAACTTTTATAGTGATATATGAGACCCAACATCCAATATACTAAAATTGTTGACTACAGGGGGACTTAGTAAATTTAGAATATAGTAAATTTGCAATTTTGATAACTGTGGAAATGCATCATCACAGTCCATGAAAAGGGTCCTTTAGAACAGCTGAACTAAATATGTATGTGCAACATAAGATTGTATATATGCATTTTATTCATGGTAACAATCTAATAAAATTATTTATTAAAACAATAATAAACATGTTCATAACGATAAACTTAGTGACATACCAGCATTACTGGAGACGCCAGCAGCTCCAGCAGGAGCATCATCCTCAGAATCGCTTTCTTCAGGATCACTGGCATCGGAATCCGTCATACTGATCTCATCTTAAAAGAAAAAAAATAATTATAACACAAGAACATCTTACACACTACACTCTACAGCATACTCAATAGATGCATGCCACATCAAATAATTTCTCGTAACTCTTTATAATCAGTTTCCTTAAACCTCCCCATGAGTGTAAAAGATCCACTGTACTGCCTACACTAGAATGAACATACCTTCGATCTCAATGTCATCAAGTGATTTGCCTTGAAGATTAGGAAGACATCCTTTTTCCATGGCTAAGAGTAATTTTGAAATTTTAGCCAGCTGGGTAGTGGCTTCTGGCAGCCTGTAATAGTCACGATGGACGCGGATATCATGTCCTAAGAAATCAGCGACCTGATCTAATTCATTGTTCTTCAGGTTTAGGATTTGGGAGAGAGTAGCCACGTGTTTACGCAGATGAGTTGATCTTAGAAACTCAGGATTTCGAGCTCCACATTCACTTGCGTAGGCCCTGAGAGAGTCCTGGCCTCTGTAGTGACTTTGACAGTTTGGTCTAGCGAACAGAAATTCATTCGTGTCCAGCACTCCACATTCACTTCTCTTGCTGACCAGCAGCAGAAGAGCATCCACCACATCCGGTGAGAGAAGAATGGCAACTTTTCTTCCCCTTTTCCCCCTGATCTCAACACGACTAAAATGGCTGCAGAGTTTCTGCTCAAACTTGCTTAGGCCCAAGGCGACATCATCATGGAGAGAAGTGCTGTCCCTTTCTTTGAAGCATTTGAGCGGCATTTTCGAGACCTCTCCTGCGCGTCTACGATTGAAAACAATGATTTTGGTTAGTGCTGCTTTGGCTAGTTCGGCATAGCTTTGAGGCGATTCAGACTCTTTTAAATTCTGAAATGCAGCATGTGCAGTCTTCTCAAGAAACTGATGCAGGCACTGTACATCTTGAGTAAAAGGGAGCGTTGAAGGCTTGTTGAATTTCGCCTCATTCAGTGTGACTAAAGCAGTGTGTGAGATCATCTCAGACCACTTTGAGGTATAGAGCTTTTTAAAGGTCTCTGTCGACGTGATGAGTTCTTTGTCCTCCGACATCAGTGCTCGGCAGTGAATGATTTCACAGATCTTATTCAGCGAATGCCCCAGCTTCAGTGCAAGGCTGGGGCATTGGTAGTAGTGACTCTCCTCATCATAGCCAGACACCCTCTGGACCGCTTGAATGAGTCTATGAAAATTGGCAGGTTTCACAGCTTCTTCAAGACTGTATATAGAAAATTCTCTACGCAACGTCAACAACAATCTTCCAACTTCACGCAGTTTTTGTCGGATGTACTCAAACTTGGTAGGGTCATGCCCATGTTTGTTAAAGAAAGACTGTGCAAGCTGAAGAATACTCAGGTCATTTTTGACAACAGCAGAGATGTCATCCTGCTTCATCACACTTAAGAGCTTCCAAACTCCTTGCGAGATCGGCTGACTGAATGAAGACTCTGCCATAGTTGCAAGACCCAAAACCCTGGTTCTTCCTTGGTTTTCACTGTCAGACACTGGTTTTGAGGGACATTTTCTCAAATGACGCCAGAGATCTGTCCGTACGAACATCCCTTTGCAGTACATACAATGCACAAACTGTTTGGAATCACACTGACTTTTTGGTGCCCGTTTTATTTTAAGAGCTCCCTCTCCACACTGTAAAACATCTGTGTTATGCTGATAGTTGCCCTTGTTCCTAAGTTTCTGCAGTATTGCTTTACGTTCTTTCGAGTGCACAGGGAGTGACAAAGCCTGCCCAACTTCAACTTCATCCATGTGGGTTTTCAAATGGCGCGCTAACTTGGACTGAGGTTTCCCGCAGATGTAACAGTAGTTCTTCCTATTTGAAGAACAAGAAATTTTTGCTGATTGCACACACTGATCTGCTTCAGCCATGCAGCTTTCCCTCCCTTCCTCTCTCAATGCTGCCGCCCTATTTGCATTCAAAATCTTCTCACTACTCTCCTCTCGGTTGTGTGATCGGGGTGACTGCATAACCACATCTCTTGACCCGTGTACCTCTGAGCCTTGCTTTCTGGGAAGGTGGCATTCACCAGAACCGCCTGATTCACTGTCTGTCTCGACATCAGTCAACTGCTCCTCATGACAAAGCAAGTCAAACTTTTCATTCATACAAGCTGCTTCCCTGGCCTTTAAGGTTTGTTTTCCTTTGCCCTGAGATAAATTCAGGGGGGTTATGTCTGATCTCAGAGGTTCACTAAACTTAGAGGATGCAGCTCCCTGTATATCTGAGAGGCATTTAGCCTCATCATATCTTGCTGGTCTTGTTGTCAGTTCATCTGAACTGTCTGACTGATTGTCTGACTCAGACTGTGGTACGTATTCTTCTTCTGACAGCGAATCTTCCTCTGAACTTACTTCCTATTGTCGAGATATTTATGATTAATTTAATTAACAAGAAAAGTATGGTAATTCATAAAACTAAAGAAAAAAACAGAATCAAACATTCTCTTACCCATGAGGACTGTTTTCTATTCCATTCATGATGCTTTGAATAGCAGGACTTGTGCCAAAAACTAGAACACACTATGAGAGAAATCAGCCGTTAACAGAGATTCTATGCCTAAACTTACACAAACAATATTACCCCCTGTTCTTATTAATGGTTTTACACATCTGAGGCAGTATTCACAAAACATTTTATCTTACCACTACGAGTTCTCCTAAATATGAGTAAATGTTCTTAGCTAAGATGTTTCTCATAAAAGCTGCTGAGATTAACTTTTATTTAGGAATAGACATAGACATTAATTACAGATTTATTTTTGCCGTTTTATCATAGATTCAAATCTATAAATCAAAATATGTATTGCATTTATGAAGAAAAAGTTCAGCACCCAAGACTCTATCGCTATTGCCTCAATGGTGTTCAGTGTCTTTGGGTGGGTTGGCAGCAACGGCCATTAGGATTGTTTGTGATTTGGTCTTAGTGACTTAGGAGTCCTCTTGACTACTCCTAACGTTTCACAGATTTAGGAGCTAGTTTTAGCACTAAAATGATTTGTGAAGTTAGGAGATACATTTAGCCTTTAGATGTTTTGTGAATACGGCCCCTGGCCATAAACAATAATTTGATTATGATGTACTTCAACAGTTTTATATTTGTGAATTAGCTGAATTCACAGCATAACTAAACAAATTGTGAAGATTTGTCATGCTGCAAAAACAGAACAGACATCATACTAACATTTACACCTCAGTCCAAACCACTTTAGTGCCACAACAGGTCCCACACATTCAGCACATTTGTCCATGCTTGATATCGCTGAAGTAACCACGTTGTGCTTGCAGACCTATGAAGAAAAAAAAAGAAAAAAAAGTGATTGTGAAATCATAGTAGAAAATAAATATTCAAAAACTATATTATCGTTAATATTGTTTATCATCCAATATCATATGTTATTGGATTGTTTTATATATAAAAAAATTGTGTGCCCTTCAATTTAAAACTTGCAGAGCAACAGACTTTATACTCGTTTAATTAAAATACAGCTTTCGGCAATTTTGCAATTTGCTAAGCACACTAAGCCATATTGTACTTTCAATTTTGTTCGATTGACAGATGCTTTGCCAAAGCAATGGTACAGAACACAAGGTCAAAGACAATTTATGTAATCGTGACAAGTGTAAAAATATTTTTCAAACTGAGGCAAGACAGATTAGACGGGAAGCTAGAGTAAATGTTTCTTACTACACTAGCATTTTCTAAAATTATGCAATGCACTTTTTATTACCTTCTCCACATTCTTTTCAACACAGACTTGATCCTCCAATGATAATGGGTCGTTCTCAGTGGTATCCTGAAAGCAAGAGGAAAAAGTTTATTCAGTTAAAAAGGTGAAGAGACAGATTGGACTGTGTCGGGCAGCCAGAGTAAATGTAATTAATGGGAAATGTTGTAAATAGTTTAACTAAAACATGCAAATACCTCAAAGATAACTTCAGTGGGGGCACAAAAGCTCTTCTCCTCATTTACCAAGTGCTCTTTGACAGGTGCCATCTGAAAACATCATGAAAAATCAAGTACGATGTGGAGAAGATTTCTTACTACACAAGCATTTTCTAAAATTATGCAATCATCTTCTGATTACCTTCTCTGCAACCTTCTCAGCACAGACTTGATCCTCCATTGGTAATTGGTCCTTCTCAGTGTTATCCTGAAAGCAAGGGAAAAAAATATGTTAAGTGTATTCAGTTCAAACGGTGATGGGGCAGATTGGATTGTGTCAGGCAGCCAGAGTACATATGATTTATTGGAAACACTGTAAATAGTTTAAAACATGCAAATACCTCATTAACTCCTTCAGTGGGGGCACAAAAGCTCTTCTCATTTACCAAATGCTCTTTGACAGGTGCCATCTGAAAACATCATGAAAAATCAAGAACAATGTGGATTTCTTACTATACTAACATTATCAAAAATGTTGCAATGCTCTTCTTACTACCTTCTCCACAACACTCTCAGCATATAATTGATCCTCCGATGATAATTGGTCCTTCTCAGTGGTATCCTAAAAGCAAGAGGAAAAAAATATTTTAAGTTTATTCAGTTCAAACGGTGGTGGGACAGATTGGACTGTGTCGGGCAGCCAGAGTAAATATAATTAATGGGAAATGCTGTAAAAGGTTTAACTAAAACATGCAAATACCTCACAGATAACTTCAGTGGGGGCACAAAAGCTCTTCTCCTCATTCACTTTATTTAAGTGCTCTTTGACAGGTGCCATCTGAAAACATCATGAAAAATCAAGTACGATGTGGAGAAGATTTCTTACTACACTAGCATTTTCAAAAATTATGCAATCATCTTCTGATTACCTGCTCTGCAACCTTCTCAGCACAGACTTGATCCTCCATTGGTAATTGGTCCTTCTCAGGCATCACCTAAAATCATTGGATATAAAAGAAAATATAAACATTCTACTACAGACAAAGGATTCAGAGATTATTCAAATGAATCAACACCTATACTTGACTCCATTAACACCGGCACATTTTAAACCACAGTAAGCAAAGTAATGAATGGGTTACAGTAGTGACTTACACATTTAAAACAGGGTGACAAGTTTACAAATCATTAAAACCCAATAAATAAATTTGGTCATAGCCATTACCTTCTGTACACCACTGAATTCTGACTGGGAAGGAGTATTCATTTCGAGAGTCTACAAAACACAAAATTAGACATAAAACACTGGTCTAAATAAGTTAGCCTAGATCTCATTAACATCCTTGCTACATTTGCTCATTTTGTTACAGCACAGCTCTCACTTACCTTGTCTAGTCCAACAGTAAGAGCAGCACAATCTTCACTGCCTGAGGACAACTGGGTCTTACCGGTTACCTGAAAATTAGAAATAAAGTTTACATACAGAATCACTTCACCTAAGAGTTATAAACCTTCATTATATATGAAATACATCATAGGGACAAAGTACAGTCAGCCAGTAATTAACTCAAAATAAACATGAACAGGATAATCAGGGTCCCTCAATAAAAAGTGCACATGAAATAGTGATTTGAGATAATATACAAGATAACAAAGTTCCATTTCAAATCAATATTTACATTTTTAAATGTTACTTAAGGTAATGGTCATGGCTTTTATGAATCACATTTCATGCACGTTAATTACAGCAGGTCAGGTTGTGTGTAGTTTACACCCGTTTTATGAGGACAAGGTTTTATGAGGACATCGTGAGAACGTTCTTAATGTTTGACTTGACTGAAGAATCTCAGTGTGTTGTTAGTTGGACAAAACCCTTGTTTACAAGGACGCTAGTATCTATGGGGACACTGGTAACTAGTTACATTTGGACGGCATCCAGATATCCAGAATTTGTATGTACAAGAGTGATAGTGGTTACAAGACATTGCGCCTGTGATAGTTGTACAATAAGTGACTCCCTTTTTGCATGTGCAATCATAATTCAGTGACATATCTGTGGCAAACAATCTGTTTCTAAGGCTATGCTCAGACCGCAGGTAATGTGGCTCAAACCCCTTTTTTTTGGTCATGTGTGACTTGTATCCGTTTTTCTCATGACAGTGTGAACAGCACAAACGAAACAAAGAAATCAGATTTTCTCAATTCCGATTTGTGCCATTTCCATATGTGGTACTAAAGCTAATACAGATCGGATGTTTTGCAATGTGACTGCAGTCTGAACAGTCATATTGAAATTCATGTGACTTTTACATCACTCAACATTCATAATTCTACGCTCATGGAGTCAATTTAAAGATTTTACATATACAATGTTATAAAGTAAGTTGTGACAGGTAGTCAGTAGAAGGGCAGTGATTTGTCAGAACTTGTATGTAGAGCCGAAAACATTTTTCATTTTGCCTGCGCATAATTTAGCTGGCTTCCAAGCGATCACACTATAAATAAATGCATAATCACTTACTTTAATGTTCTCCATGTTTGCTTCCGTATGAAAATTGTTTTTAACTACCTCTATTATGATTATATTTAATCTAACAAGCGCAATTATAAGTTAAGTTTTGATACTGGTATTGGCCACAAGGCATTGGTTATCAGCATTGATTTTTTATATTCCATAATGTGGCACCCCAGTGTCCCTGTAACAATTAGAGTCCTCATAAACAAGGGTTTTGTCCAACTAACAACACACTGAGATTCTTTGGTCAAGTCATACATGAAGAACACCTTTGGATGTCCTGATAAAACAGTGTGCTCATAAAACAGGTGTAAACTGCACACAACCTGACAATGTAATGAACATGCATGTAATGTGATGCATAAAAGCCATGAACGTTACCTTGGATAACATTTAAACTTTAATATTTTAACCTTTAAAATACTCCAACAAATAAAAGTTGTTACTGTAAAGGTTTACATACCATGCATCGCCAAGGCCACTCAGAATCACCATAATCATAAGTGATCTCTTCACCAGGATTGATGCTTCTTGTGGCAAATAAGCATAGGTGAGGTTTTCCATCCACACGTATTGTCTTCATCTTGCTGTTTGGGTTAATATGGTCATCGTTTACAAGTCGCCCGAGGGAACCATCATCTCGGGCAGCATCAACACTGAACAAATGACAGTTAAACATTCAATAATGGATTCCTACTTATTCCTGTTACACATGTTTTACACCATGCCAGTCTCTATGGCTATACTAATGGTGAGAAACTGGTTCAGTTATTCAAAAATAAAACTAAAGATGTTCAAGATGCATTTAAAACAAAAACAATAAATAAATAAAATAAATTAAAAAAAAACTAAATGTGGACTTAGAATAAAACTATTTCCTTAAAGGGTTACAAGTATTACAGGCCAGTAAAATATCCTGTTAAACATTAAAAGAATATCAGTACTGTAAACTTAGGACCATCAAATATCATTCATTGTGATGTAATGGCCATTACCAAGTTTTGATAATACGTAACTGATAATTATACCAAAACATGCACTAAACTGTGCCGCAAATAATAATTGAATTTTCCAGTACACTTACACATTTTGAATCATGTGATGTAAATAAACATACACAAAACCTTGTACATACCAGAGGAGTTTTCCATTGTAGCGAAATTCAAACATGAAAACTTTGAGGGCATTGTGATATATTCTTTGCCTCCGCTCACATTCTTCTTTGCTTATGAGGTCTCCTCTGTATTCAAGCAGGAACTCTCCCTTATCCAACTCGGTACAACTAAACACACCTCTCCCTAAAAAACAACAGAGAAGTAAAATCATCACTGCAAATTACTTCTAAGTAACTTTAAAAGTATACCAATGCACATAAAGTGAAGTGAAAATAATTCCTCACTGTCTAGAGCTTCTCCACCGTCTGACAAACCATTCTCTTCCAGACTGAGAATGGTTTGTAGTCTAGGCTCAAGTGGAAATATAACAAACTGTTCCTTACCATTCTTAAAACTGTTCAGCCCAAAGGTGGAAATAAGGTTAAGGGGACCTTAAAGGGATAGTTCACCCAAAAGTGAAAGTTGTCCCATGATTTACTCACCCTCATGCCATCCTAGGTGTATATGACTATCTTCTTTCAGACAAACACAATCAGAGATATATTTAAAAAAATGTCCTTAGTCCTCCGAGGTTTGTAATATTTGTGAAAGGCTGCATTTTCTTGCATTTTCTTTTTTTACCTTGGAGGACTAAGAACATTTTTTTAATATAACTCTGATTGTGTTTGTCTGAAAGACGATAGTCATATACACATGGGAGGGTGAGTAATAATTTGGAATAATATTCATTTTTTAGGTGAACTAACCCTTTAAAAAGGACAACTAGAGGTGGGCTGGTTAACATAAAAAGAAAATGTATTGTTGTAAAGTGTATCTCATGTTTGATAAGATGTTCAATAAAAATACTTTGAGAAAAAAAAGGACAACTAGAATGTCTAAAAATGGTTAGTACATTCTTCAGAGTACAAGTACTTCTTTTTAGCACTTGCCTAAACCAATACCTGTATTTTAGTAATGCCGTTATTTACAGGTATAATACAGCTGGGCTGATTATTATCAATATCAACCCTAAAATTACATATTGGTGCATCCCAGTGTCCCTGTAATCATTAGCGTCCTTGTAAACAAGGGTTTTGTCAAGCTAACAACACACTGAGATTCTTTAGTTAAGTCAGGCATCAAGAACATGTTCTTATAATGTCCTGATAAAACATGTGTCCTCATAAAACAGGTGTAAACTACACACAACCTGACATAATATAATGAATACGCATGATGCTTGATGCATAAAAGCCATGAACAGTACTTTATAGGGCTGCACAATATAGCATCAGTATCATGATGTGCGTATCCGATGTCAAGTAAGTCATAGGGATCATAGTTGATCTGTTATCCGTACGGACCAGGCCCCATAGTTCAAAACACACATGATTCTTGGATCAATTACATAGTTTAAAGGGTTAATTCACCCAAAAATGAAAATTCTGTCATTAATTACTCACCCTCATGTCGTTTCACACCCGTAAGAAACTTCGTTAATCTTCGGAACACAAATTAAGATATTTTTTACTTTATTTTACACTTTCTTTGTGTTCCGATGATTAACGAAGGTCTTACAGGTGTGAAACGGCATGAAGGTAAGTAATAAATGAAAGAATTTTCAGTTTTGGGTGAACTAACCCTTTAACTATCATACAGTTAGAGTTTATCATTTGCATGTGTCTTCAAGTCCTGCCAGTATAAACAATCAAGCGATTTTAAACCATTCAAGCACTAAATTCTGAACTTGTGCTTCTCGGCGAGTATCCTCGTAAACACGGTCACATGTGTCTTTAGTGAAGGTCAATAACAGAGAGAAAATGCATGTGTAAATCTTATCATAAATACAAAGAGATAATCAAAAATTTTATTTTTATCAATGATTGTTTAATTTATAGGGGTTATGCGCAATCTAACTTCTGCATTCTGTAAAACAGATCAGATTGCTTCCGGTACATGTCTTTTGTATGCGCTTCATGAAAAAATTCAGTTTTATTCCAGATAACTTAAAAGGAGCGAGTAAAGATATAACCGATGTCCCCCACATATGCAAATTGATATTTAAAAGCTTTTTAAATTTTTCTTCTTTACACTAACGTTTAGATATTTAATAGAATGAAACACCTATAACAGTGTGAACTAGGTAGTTTTGCTAATTACTTTAAAAGTCCATAGATAGGCCGTCAGTTCACACTGCTGTTAACACTTTCTTTGACAAGCCGATGCAATGAGACCAGTTTTCCATCACGGTCATGTGATGTTCGACATATACCCTGTACTGTAAAGACTATGCAGAGTTATTTTACAGTTGATTTTTACAGTTGAGATAGATAGATAGATGGATATATATCTTATATATATAGCAGAAATTCTAAATATTGTATTGTCATTTTTCCCCATTACTTTGAGTAACATTTAACCTTTAATAATAAATTACCTGATACAGCTTTGTTAAACAGTTTCACTTTAACATTAAAACACTGAACTCACCTTTAAAATCATTAATAAATCTGCCCTCGAGGCCATCTTTGTCTTTCTTTTGAATTGAAAATTGTATGGCCTCCTCCAGTGGCTTGGGCTTTCTCTTTCGCCGTTTCACTTCAGCCATGATCTGATGTGTCTGCTCTTACAGAAAAAATACTGAACATTTCAATTGTCATATTNGGCTATTGCTACAAATATACCTGTGTGACTTATGACTGGTTTTGTGGTCCAGAGTCACATATATGTATGTATGCATGTATTTGTGTGTATTTAGACTGACAGCTCAAAAGATTTGTATAGAACATGTTTGATCTCTTTAACTCCTAATGGCTTTAAACGAAGCAGAACTGTAGTAATATTTACAGTAGTAGGTCAAGATACTGTACTATATGAAACCCCTCCCCTTCAGACTGTAGTCATGATGGCAACGCGTTATAATGATGGCTAAACTATTTTATGCAATCAGCAAAGTAGCAGTTACAATCAAAAACCAGTTGTAAACAGAATCACAATCACTGTAAGTCTGCTAATGCCATTAGCATCACGCGCTAGCTGCGTTCTAGATGTAAAACGTGCTGTGAAAAACTTACAAAACTAATATAAACAACCCAAACAGACCCACAAGCTATTAGAGAAGCGATTAAACAGCCGTTTAACTTACCATTCAAATAATAGTTGCTTTGATCAGGTCCACAGGTGGTTTCTCACGTGCAGGTTTCTGTCTGGTCCAAACAGGAAATGAATGTGACGCTTGACTACACCTCTGATTACCATACGGATAAACGTATGCGTGAACATATAAATAGGATTTAAAAATATATAAATATTACAAATCTGTAATATAAGCTCGCGAGTTAATATGTAGGCATGTTTACATTAATCACAAATATGCTAACAAGCTGTATAAATCATGAGTAAACAGCTTTCAAGTTATTTTCATAGTAAATTATATGACATTTAAGGAATATGTTTAATTAAGGATCACTAATCATTCATATTTCACTAATAAACTGATAAATTACAGGCAATAATACTTAAATAATAAGTGTTTTCTACTACTCTATTGTTATACATACCTAAGATCCATCGGAGTGAAGCTCCGCCCACCGGCGCCATTTTGTTTAACTCGCTTGTTCAACGCGTGTGCAGCGGAATTAGGCTCCGCCCATCGGCGCCATCTTGTTTTCGTGATTTCCCGCCTACAGGTAACGATCTGACCAATCACAGGCCTCATAACTTACACTTGTGTGAAAAATGCAAATTTTCGATGACGCAGGTGCAGTACCAGGACCCGGCTGCAGGGGCGCACTCTCGTACACAGAGGATACACAGTGTATGGTATGAAATCAGGTTTTTGTGGTATATAAGGACATGCCGCGAAAATTGGAGAGGGTGCTTCTGGGACTTAGAGAAAGGCATCTACATTGCCGGAATTACAAGGACATGGCCTGTGTCCTCATAAACCCAAATGTCCCCGTAATGCTGGTGCGTATTCAGGTCAAAAGTCCTCGTAAACCACAAAAACCAACACACACACACACACACACACACACAGAGGGTGTGTGTGAGAGAGAGAGAGAGAGAGAGAGAGAGAGACACTGTTTTATCAGTAAGTTGCTTCAGAAGCAACATTTTAAATAAAAAATAAAATCTATTAGTCTGTGATAATGTCTAAATATATGCACCAAAATAAATGACCCACCGAATTAGGGCTGTGACGATAACCGCATTACCGCATAACCGCGGTAATAAGATGTCGACCGCGGTGTTTAGGTCATCACCGTCATCACCGCACTCTTTTTTTTTTTTTTTTTTTTTTTTATTATTTGCTAGTGAAACTTACAGGAATGCATATGGTGTGTTATATGAAGTATAAACAATTTGTCATTGTTTGCCAAATTACTGTCTTCCGTCCCGGCAGCGTCTGCAGTATTTCCTCTGTGTTTTTTTTTTTTTGCAAGGTGGTGGGGGGTGTCTGCCGAACGAACAGCAAGAGCAGAACGAATTTGTCAAACGTTTTAAACTCAACAAAATTGTGAAATGCATATATCAAGAGCATGCTCACAGATGAAAATAACAGAGAACAAAACAGCGTTGGATGAAGTAGATTAGCGCCCTGCACGGGCCTCAAATATAGGCCCTATCCAGTCTTTTTTTCCCCTTCTCCCAAAACAGCTACTGTTTCAGCTATTAAAATAGTTCAGTTTTGTATGTAATGTAAAAATTGTTATATTTCGTTTCTTTTCTTTATAAAATTAATTTACAAAAACGTTTGGAGCATTTTTTTGTTAGTTAAATGTAAGTTTTTTTTTTTTTTTAAAGTAGGCTAATAGCCAAGCGGCCAGCGGCAGACAATGAGTTGATCATAGCCTATGTTTTAATAAATTTAGCCTTCTCAAATCATAAGGACTTGTCTAAAATATAATCTATAGATATAAAACAGTTCAAGCATATCACAATGTTAGTTTAAATGTTTAACCTAAATAAATGTGCGCTCTTAGACGCATATCCAATCGTTTGTACGGAGTGAAGCTGAAGCGGGCTCTGCAGGACATGGAGGCGTTAGCGAGATCTCTTGCATTTTTTTTTAACAGTGGAAATATCTTAAAATAGGCATTCATTTTTGCTCATAAAGGTAAGAGTAATACGTAATTCCAAACTCTAAAGGTCTACTTTTGTTCGTGTACACTCACAATATCAACAAAACGTTGTGCATTTCTGCCGTCTCTGGCTTGAACAGGGGCACTTCACAGGCATGACGAATATATATAGAAAGCTTTTAAATTACTACTTTAAAACGAAATAATTCAAATCGAAAATAGAAACTCTTTCATTATGTAATCCGTGCATTTCTCTCTAAAGGCACATTCAATGAGGAGATGGCCAGTCATTTTTTTTTTCATAACCATAATTGATGGATGTCTAAAATATAAAAATAAGGAAAGGCCTAAAACAGGCCCGATTAAAATTTGTGTTTTATTTTATAATTCGATACAATTAAAAAAATAAAACACAAATTATAATGGCATATATGTAAAACTTTGTCCTATAATCGTATAGCTGCTTATATATTCTGATTTTTATGTTGCTCTGTTCTGAATAGGCCTACCTTAAAATTTAAAGGATTTGCTGCAACGCAATTTTGTCTGATATATGAATATATTTACTAGCCTATTTTTTTAATCCATACAGCAGATGCTTTAAAACAGCTTTTATATATAGCCTACATCTCAGGGCCGGGTTTCCCGATAACGATTGATCTTAAGCGCTTAAGAGCGTTTTCTACGAGGCATTTTGCGATCGTTCGTTATTGTTTCATGTGCGTTTCCCAAAAATGCACTTAACACAGTCGCACATATGTAATGTAGCTTTGTTAAGTTAAATAATAGTAATGGTAATTTGCTGTTAAATGGTGAAAAACTGTTCCATATTTCCTATTAAACTCAAAAGACATCGAAAAAACAAAGTTGAAATAAATGTAATTTTATTTTATTATTGTTAATATAATTTGCCGTTTAAATAATAAAGAAGACCGACTGCTTTATTTCCATGTTCATTTACAAGCTGCATGCGTTCTTAAGTCATTATATTTCCATGGAGGTCGGGGGAGGGGGGTTGCGATTAACCGCCAAACCGCGGTGATATGTTGCGTCTTCACCGCGGTAAGAAAAATCCCATACCGTCACAGCCCTACACCGAATATAATTATACCTTACCTTGCAAAAACTCTTTTCTCAACCATGTTTAAAATTAGGTATTTGCTGCCCTCTAGTGCTTAGTCTATATATAACATTTGAATAATATTTGAATTTTTTTAACCAAAGAGCAGTTATCTGCCTAATTTTAATTTATAAATACTTATTGAAATAAAAAACTAATTAAAATGTGCTTATTTATAATATTTGTATTATTTTATATTTAAATAAAGGATGTATAATTCCGTGGTTAATAAATATAAGTATTTTCTTGTTTCCCTTTTTGTTCTTATTTCAAACCATTGCCATGGCAACACTGTTCGAGATATCCATTATCCATTCTCAATTTAACATCTTCAATGTCTTAGCACCATGGTAAAAAATGTTTGGTCTGAATCGAATAAACCCCCTAGAAGTAGTAGTTTAAAATTCAGAGCCTGTTTATTCATAAAATCCACATTCAAACCAAAATAGCTGACTTCCTGTTGGTCTGAGCTAATGACTGTAAATTAGAAAGTTGTCCGGCTTAATGAGAACATTATGTGTGCCGAGTTTGGTGACTGTAGGTTAATCTAACCCCCCCACTTTTGTCAAAAGGTGGCGCTATAGAGGCCCTGCTCCCCGCCCGTTTCTCCGGTTTTGCCAATGTCTACTGGTTGACATCTCTGATGTGTGTATTGAGTTTCATGCAATTTGAAGCATGTTAAGAGCCTCAAAAACACCCAAGAATATTATAAAAGTTTGACGTGTTGCAATGGCAACAATATTTAAGATATCACAAATACATTAAGAGGTCTACATGAGGTCTTGACTTCATGCTGACCGAGTTTGGTGGTGATCGGATTAATTGCCTAAGAGCAGTATATCAAATTCCAGAGCATGCGTTTTTCAAACAACCCATAATAGCTGACTTCCTGTTGAGGTGACGTATAACTTAGAGTACGAAAGTTGTTCGGCCCGATGAGGTCTATATGTGTACCGAGTTTTATACTTATATGTGCAAACGTGTTTGATATATAGACCACGTTTTCGGACACCATTCAAGGGGCGCTGTCGAGCCCCCCTGCCACGCCCGGGTACCCGCTTCTGCCTGGCCCTGATGGCCGCGGATTCTGACCCGTGTGCAAATTCTCAAGAGTTTTTGAGCACGTTAAGGGCCCCAAAAACTTAGAAAAGAAATAAAATAATAATCCTAAAGAAAACAATAGGGCCTTTAGCCTTTGGCTTTGGCCCTAATAATAATAAGAATCCTAAAGAAAACAATAGGGCCTTCAGCCTTTGGCTTCGGCCCTAATGATAATCCTTAGGGGATCAAGAGGGCCCTGCGCCATTAGTGGCTCGGGCCCTAATAATAAACGGAGCAATTAAATATATTGTAGCTTTAGAAATACTGCTGTAACCAAAGAGCTTACCATTACAGAAACTTGAAAAATGATTTTGCACCAATACTGATAGTTTAGGCTGCCCTGACCTGTGGCATAAACCTTATACTGGGTATCAGATGTCTAATAACTTTTTAGCACTGTATATATTGAGTATAGTTTAAATCTCTACTCTACATTAAAATGAATATAGCAATAAAGAAAAACACAATCACCTCTTACTGTCATGTCTTTATCCTGTAAATAGGTTATAATAAACGTCTTACATTTACATTCAATTACATGTTGTTATCCCTTTACAGTTACTACTCTCATAAAATACTTGAATGACATGTTGATTTTTAACAAGAGGTTTAATAATAGCCAGCTTTAAAGTTTTCGGTATGTATCCTAATGACAAAGATGAATGACCTCTGGATGCATCTCTTTCAGTAGCTTAGTGATGCTTTAATGAGTTTAGACAATTCTTCCTCTCCTATAGCAATGAATGAATGAATGAATGGAGTTTTTCCTCAGGGACACTACAATGAACTGTCTGATGGTTGCATAGTTATAATTTTCCCTCTAATATTATCAATCTTGTAAAAAAGTTCATAAAGTCATTAATGCTGTGCTGTTTGGAAACATCTGGGGTTGAAGCTTTATTTCTTGTTAATTTAGCCACTGTATCAAACAAATAGCTAGGGTTGTGCATGTTTTCTTCTAAGAGGGTTGAAAAATAATCAGATCTAGCAGTTTAAGGCCTTTCTGTATGCAATCATGCTCTCTCTCCACGAAATGCACTCTATTTTTCTGACTGCTCTTTTAAGGGCCAGAGTATGGTCGTTGTACCACGGCTTTGGACTATTTTCTTTAATCTTTTTTAAGTCCAAAGGAGCAACTGTGTCTAAAGTGCTGGAAAAGAGAGAGTCAGTAGTTTCTGTTGCAACATCGAGTTCTTCTAAGCTATCTGGTATTCTAAGGAGATTAAACTGATCAGAAAGATTATTTATAAAGCAATCACTAGTGGTAGAAGTATTGTAACCAGGAGTCGGCTTTGCAGCTTTGGCTAAATGAAGTATACATGAGACTAGATAATGATTTGAGATGTCATCGCTCTGCTGCAGAATTTTAATGCCATCAATATCGATTCCATGTGACAATATTAGTTCTAAAGTATGATTACAACAATGAGTGGGGCCTGACACGTGTTGCTGAACTCCGGTAGAGTTTAGAATATCTATAATAGCCAATCCCAGTGCATCTTTTTCACTATCTACATGGATATCAAAATCACCAACAATAAGGACTTTATCTGCAGCCAGTACTAGAAAATCAGCAAATTCTTTGATAAAGTCTATATGGTGCCCTGGTGGCCTGTATACAGTAAAAGCACAAATGTCAAGCGGTATTTATCACGTACACTAGATAATGTTACATAAAGCACCATCACTTCAAAATAATTATATTTGAAACTAGACCTCTGAGTAATACTGAAAATATTGCTTTAAATTACAGCAACACCTCCACTTTTGCCTTTCAGACGTGGCCCATGTTATTATATTTAATAATATAAACACCAAGGAATGATAGAAGATAGAGATTCATAACAAAAAGCTATACAGAGCTTACAGACGCAAACCACTCAGCAGTGAGGCATGCACTTGGTGTCATAAGTAACATCACTAGTGTGTTCTGATTTATTTCTACTTGATTTCTACTTGACCTACCTAACTTTACTTAAATTTACTAAAAGGTATGTTTGGTCTTTTTGTCCTCGTGCTGTGTGCCTACAGGTTGGGATCTCACCTGAGCCCCTCACGTACTGAGTGCTATATCACCTCAGATATGTTTTACGTTGAGGTGCATTTGGATAAAGCTGGAAAGCTTGTGGATGTCAAAGTGGCCCACCATGGTGAAAACCCTGTGGTAAGAGGAAGACTTGTGGTTATTGTGAATAGCAGTATGTCTATGTCCTGCGATCTTACTTTATTGTGATTTTATTTTTATTTTTTTTATTTTTTTGTCTCATTGTTATGTAGAGTTGTCCTGAGCTGATACAGCATTTACGGTAAGCAAACTATATCGAGGGAAAGTAAATTTTTCAGCGAAGTGGAATATGTATATTTCGTTTACTTGCTGCTTAGTGACTCAAACACTTGAGTGTCTGTAAATGATAGCACCCATTCAACCTCCCTGCACACCAAAATACATATGCTTAGACACAAACAGACCAGTGTTAACAAAGAAGTTTTGATATCGTAGCTATTTGTCATTTACTGATGATTGATACTGTAGAATGCTTTGTGTCATTTGACATATAAAATGTTATCTGTTCTATTGCATTTCCTTACTTTACTAACATCCCCCACACAGTAAAGGATGCTAATTGACTTTCAGATCTGAGAAAACTTTGTCACTGAATAAATATTTTGCTTGAAAACAGCCCAAGCTGCTATTATTTTAAAAGTGTCCAGAAAGAATGTGCAGCTGTAATGAGACCAACAAAACGGGACCTACATCCTACTTTATGCTACTTACCCTCATAAAGTCTATGAGCCATCAGATTCAAGTATTTCATACAAGTTACAACAACTGCAAAGTGACTGTACAAGAATACAAAGCATTAAAAGTATTTACCAGAAAATTAACCTTTATTTTTACAGAGACAAAAATTTTGATGAGTTTTCCAAACACCTGAAGGGTCTGGTTAACCTGTATAAGCTCCCTGGAGACAAGTGTGTTTTCTTCTTTTTTTAGTTTTATTTATTATATCATTAAACACTTGCAGTTCCTGTTACTATTTGCATTTTAATACTTTTTTTCTCATTTTATTCCACAGCAAATTAAAGACAAAGATGTATTTGGCGCTTCAGTCCCTGGAGTTAGACCTCACCAAGATGATGCATATGTTCAGGCATATTGATTTTCTTATTTGTCAAGAAAAATGTTTCCTCGTATCATACACTAGCAAAACAAGTACTATGGACATTTTTTTATTTTAATACTATATTGTGGTATAATTATATTATTCTTTAAAGTAACTTGCAGTACCATTCAAATACAATGGTACATGAATATGGTAATTATTATTCCTTTTTCTACAGAAATTGTGCTGATGGGTGCTAGAGACAGTGGTCAGTTGTAAACTGTTTTCAGAACAAGCCCACTAGTTTTTTACTAGCTAAGCTTACAGTTGTTGTTGTTTTTAACCATCAAAAGCTATAATAAATAACATTCATATAGTGGCAAGAATAAGTTTGTGAACCCTTTGAAAATATCTGGATTTCTTCATTGATTACTCAAAATGTGGTCTGATCTTAAAGGGGTCATGAAATTGATTTTTTTATTTTATGTTTCCTGAGGTGCACCTATAATGTTAATATGATTTTTACATCAAATAATTGTCATAATTTAAAAATAAATGGCTATTTTCAACCCTGATTTTAGCCCTTTGATTTGAACGCTCTGTTTGAAGGGGCCTGTCTGCTATGATACTTCAGTGTAAACACCCACTGCTGTGATTGGCTGACATCTTTGCAATTGAAATAAGTATTACAAGTGGAATCCTTTCGAATACTTTTACCACATTTTTACTATTACAGCTGTAGAGATTAACGAATCATGAAAATGGTTAATTATTGCATTGTTTATATCTATTCCATCACATGGAAGTTTCCATTGATTAACATTGAGCAGATGACAGTCTGTTGATCACATGAATGCAGTGATCTTGTCATTGCAACCTAATTTCTGCACTCTCATGAAATGCTTTCACCAAAACTAACAATGCAAACACGATTTAAATACAGTAAAAGATTCATTGTGTAGTGTAAGATCATCACTAAAACGGGAGTTTTGATAAGTGTCCAGATAAACTCGTGCTGCGTGATCGACAGCTTTAGCCATTATAAAGAGAGCGTTCTTTAAAAATACTAGGATTATTAACTATGAATATAACTTTCATTACCGGTTTAAAAATTCAGTGCATTACTTACAGTTTGCGAGGTCTTTGCTGATTCCAGAACGGTTGATTCCTGATCTTTGTGCAAACTTATTCTCAAAACAGTCGCTGGTAAAATGTACAGTACAAACATGCAAGTTAGCACTGAAGTGACTAGGACGTTCGTTAAAAATAAACTGAATCCATTGTTTTCTGACATCGGGATCCTGTGGCAGCCTGTGCAAAGATGATGTTTTTCCACAGCCAATCCTGTTATTATCACAATCTTATCATAAACAGCTAGGCCTACTTTAGATCCACTCGCTGATCAGCGACTGAACTTCAGTGGGCGGGGACAATGATGCAATGATGTAAAAGTAGGCGTTGTTGTCTTGTCCCTGTGACATCACATGCCACCTCTGTTCCAAACAAAGCTTTTTTTACAGATTGATTATATAAATGCTTTTTTATTGATGATGAGGATGTTTTAAATAATGGAACTTGCAGGATGTAATAATGATACATAGACCTCTTATATGCCTAAAAGACCTAAGAATTTAGATTTCTCATGTCATGACCCCTTTCATTTCAATCACAATTATAGACAATCTAACTAAACTAATAACACAAACAACTGTACATTTCACATTTTTGAGAACATTAAGTGATCATGCAAAAAGTAAGTAAGAACCTTTGAATTTAGTAATTTGATAATCCTTTAGCAGCAAGACTTCCACCAAATGTTTTCTGCAACTGCTTGTAAGACTTTTGACCAATTTTAACCATCACTCCACACAAATATGTTTGTTTGGCTCAAGGTCAGGACTCAGAAAAAAATATATTTTCTTTTTCATCCACTATTTAGTTAATTTATTTGTGTTCTTTGGGCCATTGTCTTAAACCACCCAGCCTCTCTAAAACGCAATGTTGTGTACTTCTGTGCTGACATTCTTGTGTAAAATCTCCTGATACAGTTTTGAATTCATGATACAGCAAAGAAGCTCTAAACCATGATGCTAAACCTATCAACAAATCTTCCAGAATTGTTGATAGGTTATCTTACTGTGGATTCTTGAACACCTAAGTCTTTAGCAATGATTCCGTTGCTTTTTCCAGATTTGTGAATCTCTATAATAAGTTTTTAAAGTCCTATGAAAAATATTGGGATCATGGCATGGTTCACACTGACCAATCTTTCTTGAAGAACAAATTTGTCAGTAACCAGGCTTTGTGTACCTGTATTTAAAAGGCAAGGTATCTGTACAACTCAGTTTAATCTCATCTTTCTATTTTAAGTTGTAACAGAGCGGTTAACTTTTTTTTTTCCCTGGCATTGATCACATCCAAAATAATCCTATCTGTTATTCAGCGTTTTTTTTATGCCATTATGACCTGCTTTAGATCAGGTCCGAATAAAATGCATTGAAACTCTAGCAGTCAGTTTCACGAAAACTACTGTAATATGTAATATATAATTATTATATTATATTTGTATATACACATATACATTTTATTTACATATATATAATTATATATATATATATATATATATGTATTAATAATTACTCAAGCAATTTATATTTTAGGATAGCCACTAAGGCAAATGCTGTGGAGACCATACTTCGCGGTAGTGTGGGTCTTTTGACGGCGAGGAGCGGCGGTCATCTAGTATCTCTACAGTGTTATGTTTCTCCAGATGATATCTTTGAAGAGGGAACTGGAGCCCAACTGAACTTCACTGATGTCAATAGTGAGAAAATTGTTTTATAATCAGATCAACAAGCATAGTTCAATTGAATATTCATTTAAATAACAATCTAGTGTTTATATACTTCAAGGTCATTGATTACTATCTTCTCTTCTTGTATTCTGCAGTTCCCCGTACTTTAGGTGTGAGTGTGTCAGTGACTGTTGAGGGCACCACATCGGTTTACAAGCTTCCCATTGCTCCGCTTATCACAGGATCCCATCCAGTCGACAACAAAGGGTCAGATAATTGGGGAATTAAAGGAATAGTTCAACCAACAGTGACAATTCTGGTGTAACTCTACCATGGTGTAATCTGGTGTAATCTCTTCCATGCAGGGTTCCCATGCTTCTTGAAAGTACTTGAAATTGAGCTACATAAAAATTGGTTAATCAAGGTTCCAACGAATTTTGCCTAGTGTTAATAATCACAGGCAGTGCTAATTTGTTTACAGAGGTAACCGGTTAAACTAATATATTTCTGCTGTTCCATAAGCACCATCTACTGTCAGAGATTGAAAGTGCATTTTCATTCAGTGTGTTTTCTGTCATTTTTGTTTGGACCAATGCAAAGATTTACCTATACTAAGCTTACACGCAGTGTTGTAAATGTCAACTGGTAGACTGATGTTGAGATTGAAGTTGTTTATATTGTGGTTTTTAAAGTCATTTTATGGTTTAGGATGTTACCATTAACACTAATCTCCCCCAATATGGTATTCATTTTATTTGTGCAAGTCTTAAAAAGGTCTTTAAAAGCCTTAAATCGGATTTTTAAAACCCTGCAGATACCCTAAACAGGTGATTAACAAATAATTTTGAATATTTTTATTTATTTTTAGTACCTAACAATTACCTTATCATATAATTTAATTTAATTGCAAAATTCATGTATATAATATTCTCTCTATATTATAGTTTTAATCAAGTAATGATTCATAAAAAAGGAAAACTAAAACCAGTGTAATAAGAAATAAGAAAGCTGCAAACTGCATATCGCTTTCAAAACTAGCTTGTTCTCTCATTCACTCTACCAGCCCTCTCTCCTCATTGGATTTTAAAAAAGCCATATGCCCCTTAAATTTGATTTTAGTTGTCAGTATATGCTTTAACATTACTGCAGTAATGATAGACACAGGTACAGTTTGATTTTGTCCAGATTGGCAGTAACAAACCCATCAACCCATCGTCTTTATTGTGCTTGATATAAAATAAATATTGAAATCTGATGTTCATGAAAGAGTGGGAACCCTGTCCACAGAACACAGAAAGGAGATTAGCAGAATTGTGCTGCATACTTGACCATGGGCTGTTTATATCATAAAAGTAGCCTTAGTGTTCTGATAACTGTCATAATTCATATGATAGCTTTGTTTGAGAAACATTTAAATATAAGTTATTTAAAACAGAATTTTACTTTGGTAAAATCTATTGATTTATAATAATGATTTATTCATTCTTTTAAGATTTTTGGTGTCATGTCAAATAGTTATTTAATTACTGTATTTTTTGTTTTGTTTTTGTTTTTCTAGGACTCCATCATTTTCTTCTGTAACAAACTCAAACTGTGTAGATTTACCAGCGTGTTTCTTCTTGAAGATGAATTGCTTGATGCCATTCTCTGTATCATATATAAAAAAAATGGGCAGTTCTACAGGTATAAAATCTTGTCTGAAACCCTAGCTGTATAATTGATCAAATATTTGTTTTGAAACAATACATGGATGACTGCTATTGACTTCTACATTAATGTAGTTATTATTGATTATGCTTCTCCTATTAAATGGTCTATCACATGGTATATCACAAATTTGGATTAAAATAAGAGTTAATAATATGAGCATTGCTCATGTGTTTCTGTGAGACTGCATGAACAGCTCTACTTAACTTTTCTTTTTTTTTAAAATCTTTTTAGGCATCCCTGTTTTTGAGACAGCGCCCACCTTGTCCCCACTATATGATCTCATCATTAAAAGCCAACTGCATGAGGATGGAGGGGCCACTTCTCCTGCTTTGGCCCAAACAATGCGTTTTTATGCAGTGAGTATTCGACACCACTGGGGTTTTTGTTTGTAAAATTATTGTTTGTTCATTCATATTAGGTTACTTTATATTTAGCAGTGTCTATATTTACACAATATATCTAGACCTGGGGCCATATGTATAAAGCTGCTCGGAGTAATATTTTAGTTAAAGTGTGTCAAAATTCTAATGATGTAATTTTACTCTTATTCCTAGACTTAAGAATAAGTGTGATTCATAAATGTCAAGACTAGGTCTCAGCTCCTAAATTAGTTAAGAGTGCTGGAGAGGTATCCTAACCTAGTTAGGAGTAACAAAATGGCAGCAGAGAGGAGGAGACCACACACTTTCCAATGAAGATATCAAGATCATATAATTGTAATGTTGTTGGGCAAAATATATATAATTTAATCATAAAACGTTATGATCAATTATAATATAAATCGACCAAAAAGGGAATTATGTATGTGGACAATTAAGTACAACGGATTATAACCAATTGTGCATATATATATTAGTGGTGGGCTGTTATCGGCACGTTAACGTGAGACTCTTATCGGGCGATAAAAAAAATATCGCTGTTAATCTATTCTCAAAGTTGGGTTGGGAGCTGGGTCTATACTACGCAAGCTATGATGACTTTCACCTTGATATTTTAGCGCGGATGTATACCTTGCCGAATTGCACTGTAGGGGGCAAGAACTAGTCTTCGAACCTGTGTGTATGCCTACTGTGAAATTACCACATCAAACGTGACGTGCTAACATGGATGCAGCTATGAAGCCGCCGGGTTTGCTTCAGGGAAAATTTATTTTTAAGAAGCTTCCCAATGGAAACCTCGACAAGACTAAGGTTGTTTGCACCTTGTGCAATGCGGAATTAGTTTACTGTAGGAGTTCTTCCAGTCTCAAGTACCACCTAAACGCAAAGCATCCCTTAGCTAATGCGGAAGATGCCGGGCCAAGCACTGATGTAGCGCACGGGAAGAGTCGTCGTCAAACTACTATGTTTGAGTGCAACCGAGGCAAGCCCGTCAGCACAGCTCTATCAGCCGAGCTAACTAATCTCCTCGCTCAGTGGATTGCCACCAGCTGCCGGCCCATCAGCGTGGTTGAAGATGATGGGCTCGAGCTTGTTCTCTAGGTGGCCACAATTGACCCATCTTACAAACTACCTGCGAGGTGAACTATCATGAGGAGAATACATGACCAGCACACCGCAGAGAAAGCCACAAAAGATGAGAAGATGGTAGAGGCGAGGTGTGTAGCACTGACAGGGGACCATTGGACATCTGTCAACAACGATAACTACCTCGGCGTTACTGTACACCTCATCGATGCCAGCTGGGAACTTCACTCCTTCACTTTAGGTAGGCTACGTTATGTAATTTTAAATTACATAATTTAATTTAATTACTTAGCCTATTAATTACCACGACACCACGAATTACCACCACATTATGTTTGCTTCTTGATGATTGCTAGTTGTTTACTACTAGTAGTGAACTTATTCTGATCTACTTTGTCTGTCCGTTAGGTGTGATGAAAACAGAGGAGCGTCACTTTGCAGAAGCGTGTGCCAGGCAGTTTTGTGCAGAAGTGGAGATCTAGTTTGTCACCAGAAAATGTGAACAAGCTGGTCTGCCTGAGTGACTGGTGGAAGAAGGAGAAATAGAGCTTGGACTGATTGACACAAAGCTACTGACTGTAAACAGTTCATCACCACCTCTTATGTAGGCCTACAGTTCAAAATTCATGTTTAACTGAATAAACAGTTGGTAAACACAAGTACATCTTATTGAACATAATTTATTTTCATCACCAATTGTCATAGTAGAACAGCTTTCTCAAGCAGTTTGTGATGCATTTTGGAAACAGGAGATGAGCCCCTGGTCTAATGCGCCACCTGGCTTGAGAAACCCATTCTCAAAGACTTACTTTTAGTCATTATTTGGGTAGCACACATATTCTGAATGCCTTCGGCAGAATTCAAATGAGCCATTTTAATCTAGATTAATTCCAAGATTACAGTGAGATTAATCTAGATTAAAAAAAAATTATCTATGCCCACCACTAATATATATTANGGTCTAGCATTAGTTCTAGTTTTAGAATTAACTTCAAAAGGAAACTGCAGGTTTTGTCCGCCAAAACTTTAGTTTGCTGATCTTTTATCAACTCTAAAAAGGAAACTATTATTCTGGCCAAGAGAAATAATTTTTTTTCTAGCACCAATAGTACAAAGCATATACTAACGGAATCAGGAACGTTAAATGGACTTGGTTTTCTTCATCAGCATCACAAGAGGCAATCAAGCGTGAATATTTAATGGATTTAATATATGAAACTATGAATACATATATGACTAAATATAAACAAAGAATACATATATACAGAAACGAAAGTAAAGTCAGGAATGGAGAGAAAACAAAAGAATGGCAAAACTTACAGATAGTACCTTGAGAGCCAGCAAAGAATCAAATCACCTTGTTAGGTCAGGTAAACTTAGCACATCTAAAATAGATTGGTACTTGCATGAGTTTGAGTGCTGAGTTTCAGATAGAGACATGTAGAGATTCAGTGCGCCCGTGGCTGAAGTTCGTTGGTTTCTTCCGTGTCTCCGCGGGAAGTTTGAACTGAGGTAACCTGAAAGTAAGTTTCGCCGAAGGATGGTCGTCTCAGAGAGGAGAGGAGCACCTGATGTGAGCGCGGTCGCCGAGAGACGTAGAGGAGAGATGTGCGTGAGATGGCGAGAGACAATACAGAGAGACAAAGGAACAGGCGTGTTGTCTTTTAACGACAAACAAGCCAAAACGCCTCCTTGGATGTGCCAGCCAATGGCGAGGGTGCATTTTTAGTGGGAGAACGTATTCTTTGTCTCCGTTTAGAACCTAACTTGTGTAATTTATGATGGTTTCAAAATTGGTTATTTTTACCAAAAAGACTTTAAAAATAGAAAAATGCATTTTAACTTATAAGAGTTTTTCTCTCTGTGTGTGTGTGTGTGTGTGCGTGCACGCGCAAGAGAGACGTGTATTGGGGTTTTGGCCAGTGTCTGAGGGCCACATGGCCATTAGCCCACCAATGGGTGATTTTAGGTGCCCTTTGAAGTTGTTTTGGAGGATCATGGTGTGCTGTCTTGCTTCGCCAAAGCTTGACATCGGGGTAGTTTGGCGCAGACGAACTGGAGCCATCATGTGATTTGCATGACGAGTTCAGAAGGTTAAAAGCATTCTCAAAATTCTAAAGTTGGTTGGCTAATCTGATATTGTCCAGACACTACAAATACATTGGAGTTATATGATGACAGATAGTTGGGGGGTTTGTTGTAACTGACCTAGTAAGAAATTTAATAACATTGCCCATTCCACAAATCAATGCAAAATGAAAGTAATAATTACTTCTTTGTTTTCAATTTTAGTAAAATATTTTTGTCAAAAAACAAAAAATAAAAAGTACAAAAAAAAGTTAAATATGAGGGAAGAACAAAATGCTAAACTTTGTTACAGTATTTATATGCCAAAATTATTTGGCAAAAAAAGGCAAACTAGAGCTCCAGATTTTATTTAGCAAAAATATGCATAGAAAAACAAAAAACTGACAGAAAAAAGCATACATTGACTGCAACATAATTAGTTATTAATATTCCTTTGGTTCTCTCTTGTTTTTGCATGCGTTCATAATTTCTTTGTATGACAGTCTTGACAGAAATTATGTCGGCATAATTTTGCATGTTTCATTGCGTTATCACAAAAGCACAATTGCACATTACAAAATGTTTAACAAATTATTATTAATATTCGGATAAAGGGTGAAAATGTAAATTTTCCTAGACCGGCCATGCTGTATGGCAGTTAATTTACTTTCCAACTAATCTTCAAACCATGTGGCAAAAGCAAGTCACTTTTATGAGGATTTCAAGCTTCCCTGGAGTTGTTGGAGCCACTGATGGAACTCATGTTCACATCATTTCTACAACTGTAAATGAGGAGACATATATAATTAGAAAAGGATTCCACAGCATCAATAATTCTATGTGATAATTTTGCACAATGCAAAGCAATCTAAAAAAAATAATAATTAAAATGAATGTTTCATAGTCTTATTTAAATGATTTTATTATAATTACATGAAATGATTGGTGTCACGCTGCCATGGCAGGCACTTAAGTCAAAGACTAAGTCTATTCTTAAGAGCATTTTTGAGAAGTTTTATACATAAGGCCCAAGGTCAGACAGATGTTCTTGTAAGCCAAATTTGGTGAGGAAAGAAGTTAATGTCCAGAAATCTATTTTGTCAACTACCATATACAGGTCCTTCTCAAGAAATTAGCATATTGTGATAAAGTTCACTATTTTCCATAATGTAATGATAAAAATTAAACTTTCATATATTTTAGATTCATTGCACACCAACTGAAATATTTCAGGTCTTTTATTGTTTTAATACTGATGATTTTGGCATACAGCTCATGAAAACCCAAAATTCCTATCTCAAAAAATTAGCATATCATGAAAAGGTTCTCTAAACGAGCTATTAACCTAATCATCTGAATCAACTAATTAACTCTAAACACCTGCAAAAGATTCCTGAGGCTTTTAAAAACTCCCAGCCTGGTTCATTACTCAAAACCGCAATCATGGGTAAGACTGCCGACCTGACTGCTGTCCAGAAGGCCATCATTGACACCCTCAAGCGAGAGGGTAAGATACAGAAAGAAATTTCTGAACGAATAGGCTGTTCCCAGAGTGCTGTATCAAGGCACCTCAGTGGGAAGTCTGTGGGAAGGAAAAAGTGTGGCAAAAAACGCTGCACAACGAGAAGAGGTGACCGGACCCTAAGGAAGATTGTGGAGAAGGACCGATTCCAGACCTTGGGGGACCTGCGGAAGCAGTGGACTGAGTCTGGAGTAGAAACATCCAGAGCCACCGTGCACAGGCGTGTGCAGGAAATGGGCTACAGGTGCCGCATTCCCCAGGTCAAGCCACTTTTGAACCAGAAACAGCGGCAGAAGCGCCTGACCTGGGCTACAGAGAAGCAGCACTGGACTGTTGCTCAGTGGTCCAAAGTCATTCGGAAATCAAGGTGCCAGAGTCTGGAGGAAGACTGGGGAGAAGGAAATGCCAAAATGCCTGAAGTCCAGTGTCAAGTACCCACAGTCAGTGATGGTCTGGGGTGCCATGTCAGCTGCTGGTGTTGGTCCACTGTGTTTTATCAAGGGCAGGGTCAATGCAGCTAGCTATCAGGAGATTTTGGAGCACTTCATGCTTCCATCTGCTGAAAAGCTTTATATAGATGAGGATTTCGTTTTTCAGCACGACCTGGCACCTGCTCACAGTGCCAAAACCACTGGTAAATGGTTTACTGACCATGGTATTACTGTGCTCAATTGGCCTGCCAACTCTCCTGACCTGAACCCCATAGAGAATCTGTGGGATATTGTGAAGAGAAAGTTGAGAGACACAAGACCCAACACTCTGGATGAGCTTAAGGCCGCTATCGAAGCATCCTGGGCCTCCATAACACCTCAGCAGTGCCACAGGCTGATTGCCTCCATGCCACGCCGCGCCGCATTGAAGCAGTCATTTCTGCAAAAGGATTCCCGACCAAGTATTGAGTGCATAACTGAACATAATTATTTGAAGGTTTACTTTTTTTGTATTAAAAACACTTTTCTTTTATTGGTCGGATGAAATATGCAAATTTTTTGAGAATTTTGGGTTTTCGTGAGCTGTATGCCAAAATCATCAGTATTAAAACAATAAAAGACCAGAAATATTTCAGTTGGTGTGCAATGAATCTAAAATATATGAAAGTTTAATTTTTATCATTACATTATGGAAAATAATGAACTTTATCACAATATGCTAATTTTTTGAGAAGGACCTGTATTATGAACAGAACAAGATTCATCTAATGTATGAATAATACATCAGCACATTTAACGTATTTGCAGTGCTTCCCACAGGTTTGAAATATACTTGCGGTGGTAGCCGGGTGGAAAATCCTCCTGTTACCCACGGTATAAAAATGGTCCACGACATGTGACAAACAACAAATAACGTGATTTTTAACTGTATTTTTATTTATTGAAATTAATTTTAATTACAATAGCCTACTATTACATTTAATTACATACTAATTTTATGCATTATTATGCATTGTAAATTACAGCATGCTATGTCATATAGTGTCTCTCTCAGTAAATGGACACAGATTTTACTAGTAAAATGTATATAATGAATACGTCAAGTAAAGTTCTTAGTCTTTTATTCCTGTGGGGGAGAGTACAATAATTTTCTATGAATTAAATGGAAATCATATTAAATACAATTTATTGTGTAACCAAAATACCAATAATCCCCAGAAGAAAAAAAACTTAGTGTGTGACTTTTAATTATAAACAAGCCCGAAAAACACTGGGACTCTTATTTTGAAATGTCTGTACTATTGCGGGCAGATCCTTCAGATGAGATAAAATATGCATTCTTACAACCATCTAAAACATTTTATATAAAGGTCATAAAGTAGACATTGTCATAATTCATCAACTCGACTTAGCAATCACTTGGCACAAATGTGCGCTATTCATTGATTGAGAATCACTTTGAAGCGCTGTTGCGCGAGACTGTAGAATGCGCAACAGCGCTGCCTTGTGACTTTGCAACATACAGCGCTCTTGGTGAAATATCCACCGCGTCTCCGCAGTACACGTGGGAATGCCAGTGGGAGTAAACCGTTCTTGCGCACAGAATGAACAGGTACGAAAGGGCGAGGGGAGATTTTCCACTAGTTAATCGATCGTGGGTGGTTTCATTATCTCGGGCTGATACAAAAGTATAAGAGGATAAAAATAATAAAAAGCAAAAATATGTCTCCAAATATACTTGGGCGGCCGTTAATATACCTGGGAGGCCTGCCCAAGTAAAGTCTATGTGTGGGAAGCACTGATTTATGTTGTATTTTGAAGCCATATGACATTACAA
This sequence comes from Anabarilius grahami, assembly GCA_003731715.1. Taxonomy (NCBI): domain Eukaryota; kingdom Metazoa; phylum Chordata; class Actinopteri; order Cypriniformes; family Xenocyprididae; genus Anabarilius; species Anabarilius grahami. Next base: position 76,735 of record RJVU01033649.1, read on the forward strand.
TATCATCTTGCCATCACTGGGGGAAAAAAGTATATCATTGTAAGGATTTCTATTTGATTTTCTGAGTGGTTTGCCTTTCTATCCCATTAGTCTTTACCAGGACAGCAACATTGTTATTTCCTAAATGGTGATGCTCCAGTGCAGGATGGGAGGTGTCTTCAAGGAGCTTTGGTTTCTAAGATTCCCTTCAGACATCCTGCTCAGGTGCCTGCCCTCCTCGACATTATAAGACATCAGGCTGCTTACAACACGCTTATTGGCAGCTGCGTCAAAAAGACCCACATTAAGGAAGGTGGGTGTGTTATCTTTCATATTAATTGTGGGCGTAGGAGTTGGTAGATTACAAAAAATGTTGTCTATTAAGGTGGATAGAGTAATATATAATTCATTTAAATAGTGTCTACTCACATGAGATGAAGAGAGTTTGAAAATAAAGACAGTAGTTTTATTCTACATGAGTACACGGTGGCTGACATATTAAGATCACATGACAAGCTAACTACTCACTTTATATATCTTTTTAAAGAATGACTAAAGGTAGTAATGTACTTTTTATCAGGTCAAATAACATGTATTTCTATTTTTCAATCTATATGTAAAGGTGATGTAATATAATGAATACATTTTTTATTATCACTTCATGTGCATTATGAACATCATGTGAATGTTGTATATTAGGAAATACATGTCCTAGTCCAACTTTGTCATTTTAATTTGCTTTGGTGAGAGAGTGTTCTAAAACCTTTGCTAATATGAGATCTGAAGTCAACTATTATATTACTAAGTTAATCATATATTCTGCTCATAGATGCAGATTTTTGCACATAATTTCATGTTTTTAGCAGATTCTCCTGGACTGCTGCAGTTTGAAGTGTGTCCACTAACAGACTCAAGCTTTAGTGTGTCCTTTCAACACCCTGTTAATGAATCACTTGTATGTGGTAAGGAAAAAGGTTTACCTCTCACACTTTACATTTAAGTTATCATAGTTTTGCCTCTTCTGATTTCTGACTCAGTCTGTTTTTGCTCTCAGTGGTGATGGAGGTGATTGATTCGATGCAGGTAGCCTGTAAACTCTATAAGGGTTTATCGGATGCTTTGATCTGCACTGATGACTTCATTACCAAAGTAGTCCAGAGGTAGGTGTAACGGATGGCATTGAACCTATGCTTACCTTGAAGACTTTTTGCATTTGTGCTCCTCATACATGACTGTAAATCTTTTATAATTCTACCGCAGTAAAGATAGTTTGCGGTTTGATATTCAGATTTCTGTTGGCTATAAATACGCAGTGCGCTGTCATAGACATGCAAATAATACCGAATATCATTCTCCATGATTTGTGAATTAAGGTGACACTGTCCTTTGGGCCGAAATCAGGTTTTTTTTTCGGAGCGACTCTTAATTTTATAAAGGCTATAGCTCCAAAAGTTGGACTCTTAGAGGAATGAAACCAGTGTCATCTTCATCAGCTTGATCTGTGAATTTTTTCACAGCAAAGCTCTTGTCCGTAAACCCCTTGGTAAGTCCGCCAGTAAGGAATGTGAAATAAAAGGCGTTCTTCATGTTTAACGTCTATTACCAATAAACACGCAGACTGCTGAAATAAAAGAACGTTGTTTTAGGTCAAGCTCGATTTGTGAAAACTTTCACAATAGCATTTTATTGCGTGGCCATGTTTCTTTTTGCTCTGCCCCCTGTTTTTTTTGTATAATGTTGTCTTACGGTTGCTGTTTCAATGAATAACCATTTCCAATCCATTAGGTAAATTACCTTGTGTGTATATATATAAAAATATATATATATGAAAGGTCAGTAATAGTCAGTACGGGTCAGCTAACGGTTCCCTGGGTCACTAACTTTAATCTGTGAAAACTTTCACAGGTCAGTTTTGATCAGTTGACCCTTCCCTGTTTCATGTACATCACTTTTCTGATCTGTGAAAACTTTCACAGTTCAGGATGGGTCAGCTGACCCTTCCCTGGGTCATGTACATCACTTTTATGATCTGTGAAAACTTTCACAGTTCAGTACTGGTCAGCTGACCCTTCCCTGGGTCATGTACATCACTTTTATGATCTGTGAAAACTTTCACAGTTCAGTACGGGCCAGCTGACCCTTCCCAGGTTCATGTACATCACTATTCTGATCTGTGAAAACTTTCACAAGTCATTTTTGGTCAGCTGACCCTTCCCTGGGTCATGTACATCACTTTTCTGATCTGTGAAAACTTTCACAGTTCAGTACGAGTCAGCTTACCCTTCCCAGGGTCACTAACATCGCTATTCTGATCTGTGAAAACAAAAAAATGCCTTTAAAATGCCCCCAAAATTCAAGATAAGTATATATTTCATATATAATTTAATATAGTTAATCAATATTACACAAAGAGCGCCGTTTTTCTCCAAATATTAGCATGATTACAAATGTGATATTGATTTTATTCAGCGTACAGTTTAATGAACAAGAACTTAATATCAAGTGACTTACATTTTAGACACCAAATCGTCTGTTTCGCTGTATTTCGCCAACGAAAATAGTTCCAAAGTCCACAGAATTGTTTTGCGTCTCTGAGCAACACTTCCTGAATGAATCAGCCGCTTAAATGAATCGGTTGAATCTCAATGATTCGCTCATTAACAGTGATTCGCTGCCACCTACTGGCGGGTTTAATTTCACATTTATAGTGTCTTCATTTTTTTTAAATATCAAATAACAGTAGGCTATTTAACGTTTTATATTTTCAACATTAAAAACATTTTTATGCATTTGTAACTGCTCTTGATTAACTTTAATAAAGTTTAATCTATTCTATAGTTATACATTAGATTGCAATTTCTGTACCTGAAAATCTTCTGTTTAAACCTACATGAAAAACTTGAAAAGCACCATTTATTTAATTTATATGTTTGTTCTGTTGTATTTATTTGTGCTATTACTCCTAATTTGATTATTTACTATTTTACTACTTACTGTTTATTTGTCTAACAATATTTAAAATATTCAATCTTGTAGCTTTTGGTGTCATAACCTTATTTATTGAGGTTAAATGTATCAAAAACAATGAAAACAATAACTATGCTTATTTATAGGCCCATTTTCTTGTCTTTTACGTTTATTATTTTTTTGTTGTGGGGCAAGTAAAAATTTGAACCACTGGCCCAACTGGGCCAGCAGAAAAAATCCTTAGCATTGAGCCCTGGATGGTTTCAATAATTTTAATATTTTCTGGTATATCTAAGTTAAGTTACCCAGGAGCTCTGTTGACATAGACTTAGCTAACGTTAGCTACAGCTTGATGAATTGAGTCATTGAACACAGCAGGAGAGAACGCAATGTTAGCCAGCTAGCTAAAGCTCCGGTGGAAAATTATTAGCTAACGCTACCGTTTTTGAGGAGGTAGATTTTGAGGTGAGGGGACTGACAAGGCAGAAGGTAAAGTGGTCCACCGTTCTATCAGTAAGCAGACCTGCCAACCTGTATGCAATTTGCGTAGCGGATACGCATTTTGACTTCAAAGTACGCTGGTACGATTTGTCACTCTAAACTACGCAAAAACCTGGTGACGCCTCTGTGCACGCGCAGTCCTTAAATCAAGCAACAGCAAAAGAAGAAGAGTTCGACCAATCATAGCTCTAGGTTCTTCCTCCAAATATACTGTAAATGTTAGACCCAGTGACAGGCTGGCATGAAATGGCTTGCATAATACTTAGTAAGGAGGCCATAATAATTTTTGACTCATGGCTGAAGTTAAGTTTCTCCAGCTCTCCCCAGGTTGGCAAAAAAAGCATCAATCTGATGCTTTAAAATATGGAATATTTAACATTTTCTTCCAGGGGAGTATGCCCCCGGACCCCCCTAGAGGGGTAATATCCTTCTCACTTTTTTCACCCCTGACCTGTTTTCATGCCTGGTCTTGAAACCAATTGAAGCCTAGTCTTGGAGCCTAGACCATCAGGGTCTGCCAATTTACCATTCTTTAGCTTAGATATAACTTCCACCATTCTTGCTCCCTTTAAAAAGTCAACATATTCTCACTCCCAATGCATCTGATACCACCACATGTCCAAGAGTCTGCATATCACTATACAGAGTGCAAATATGGCCTTTAGCGTCTTTATTGCAGTTTGGCCGTTAAGCCCAATGCGTACAATGTGAAACCTTTAATGTCAATAGACTGATGTGAAGGGCATTGGTATTTTATCATCAAAAATGTATATGCTGTAGGGCAGGGGTCGGCAATTAAGTTTGGCATTGGGCCCAAAAAAAATATTTCACCACTAGATGGCAGGCCAGAACATAGTCAAAGTATAATTTATGGAATTAATTGAAAAATGCATCTAGAATTGCCTGTGAAAGACTGTTACAGTGTCTTTTGTAACTGGTATTGAGCTGGTACTCTGTGTTAAACCCTGTAGTAGGACAGGCTTTAACAAAAGCCACATTTGTGTGGTGGTGTCCGAGTTTTACACTGGGTAAATTAATAAAGCAGAGTAACAAGTAACCTGGCAAGTATCTTCATTCACCAACTTGCAACACAGACACACATGTGGGATATGCGGAATGGATAAAAATAACTTGAATAAGCCCATTAATGGCATGTTTGAGTCATGTTCTTAATGAATGTTTTATTTCCTCTTTCCATATTGTGAATAATAAATGTGTAACATTTTAATTTGCTTGTCAGGCTATACAATGGAGCCTAACTTATTGTAATTTTTTTATTTTATTATTCAATTATTTTACGTAGCCTACTTTTACACTCAGAATTATCTCTTGGCATCCTCATGTACTAAACTGCATTTTTTTAAAAATTGTTTGCATGCTGGAGGTACGCTATTACGTCGTGTGCAGAGTGACATGTTAACATTTAAGCTCTGGTGAGAGAAAATGCCACTATCAAAGAGTCTAAAGAGGAAAGTTGTCAGAGAAAATAGGGCATACAAAGAAGAATGGAAAGACAACTATGTGTTCATCCTACCTGGTTTTGTGAATGCAAAGCCGGTGTGTCTTATCTGCAATGAAGTTGTCGCTGTTTTCAAAGAATATAACACCGACACCGGATGTGAGCGGTGCGACGAGATGCTACAAAATGTAAAAGAACCCATTATAATGATATTGTCTACACTGGATGCGGCGCGACGCGACACAACACAACACAACACATTCCTGACAGTAAATAGATTCCCCGTTCTATTTCTGACGTAGTCCAAGTGCTTTGCATTGGTCAGTTTGTCGCGTTCAATGTAGACCGCTTTTAGCTGTTGCGGCGCTGTGCATCTGGTGTAGACACAGTGATAATATTAGACGGCACCACGAGACGAAGATCTATTTCAGAACCAGCCGCTATTAAAATAAACTGGGCCGCCTATTGCCGACCACTGCTGTAGGGCATGGGTATTATATAAGATTATATACCGTAGGGCATGGGTATTTTATCATCTAAAATTATATGCTGTAGTATAATTTTGTCATCATGATATGTTGGAGTGTGCTTTTTAAAGGGGGGCTATCACACACAGTTTCTGCCAATCTCATGTTAATCTTGAGTACCTATAGGCCACGTACGTTTCAGGAGTGACAACCGCATTTAAATGAGGGAGTGAATCCCTAAATTATCGTTACATGTGTGTACGGAACACGACTCACTCTCAAAACTCCAATGATTGATAGCTTGGAAACCATAGCGACGTTCTGGCATCTCGTGTGTTTGGTATCCGTTATTGTTACCAAAGTAATATTACAGTGACAAAACACTCGTTATTTTCAGCAATTTAACTAAACAAAAGTCCCTTTAAGAGACTTTAAATGTTATTCTATAGTCTTTGACTAAACAGTCAATGGCGGCGTCGTGTTTTGTTTATGCTTGTACAGCCTGTTTCACACAGAGCACGCTCATTCTGTGTTGCCATGATTTTCAGCATAAAGCATTTGGATTTATTTTGGTTTTTTATAGGCTTGTTCTTGTTCGCAGATTTTTCTAGCAAGATCTGGCAACACAAATGATATAAGGCTCGTGCTTTCCCTGTGATTCACCGCGCATACAGAAGAGAGACATCTCCAATGCAAGTTAACATCATTAACAACTAGTTGTTCAGTTCGGTTCCGTACACACTGCATAGAATTTCTGTAAATGCGGTTGTCACTACCTGTATTTTTCGGAAGTTAATACGGTTGTAAAATGCAGTTGTCACTCCCGTATTTTACTGAACTGTGTGTACAGAACGAGATTAAGCACTAAAACGTGAACTGACAACCGAATTTAGCTGCAGTGTGTACGTGGCCATAGAGTAGTAGTGCATCCTTCATATCTCCGAAAGGTCTTTAATTTTATTATATTTATAAAAGATACATATGCTGTACCGATTCTTTCTGAAAACAGCCGAGCGCCTTAATGCATGCTGTGTGAGCGGAGCTAAACAGTGATGAGCACGTGCAGCTTTTGTGTAGCGATCGTCTGCAAGCTATTAATGGTCAGCTAAACAACTGTATTTAAACACACACAATACACCATCGCATTATCCCTGGATAACTTTTGAATCACTATTGTGAATATAGCATATAATGAATGATGAATAATGAATTTATGAATTCACAACGTTCGTGTTGTTTACATTATATGCACTTAGGCGCCTATTGCCAACAAAGCAGTTTTACTCACCACCTGCGGTTCCAACTCATGACCAGGATCATTTCCGCTGTGACTGCTCCATCTTTCGGTTTCAAACGATCTGTAAATCCAGCATAGAACTGGGCCTTATTTATGAAACCATAAGTGTCGATCCTGAGGGGTCGAGCAGCCACAGAAAATTCGGAATTCCGATGCCTGGCCTCGGCGATTTTTACCTGACTGAATTTGGTGAGTGATGGTTTCAATAATTTTAATATTTTCTGGTATATCTAAGTTAAGTTACCCAGGAGCTCTGTTGACATAGACTTAGCTAACGTTAGCTACAGCTTGATAAATTGAGTCATTGAACGCAGCAGGAGAGAACGCAACGTTAGCTAGCTAAAGCTCCGGTGGAAAATTATTAGCTAACGCTACCGTTTTTGAGGAGGTAGATTTTGAGGTGAGGGGACTGACAAGGCAGAAGGTAAAGTGGTCCACCGTTCTATCAATAAGCAGACCCCCCCAAATAGCAAGTGGGGATGATTGACAGATGCGTAAAGCCTATCATTAAAAAGAGACTGAAAATCGACACCAATAAAGTTTCTCGCTCGATCCCCCTTCATAATACTTAGTAAGGAGGCCATAATAATTTTTGACTCATGGCTGAAGTTAAGTTTCTCCAGCTTTCCTCAGGTTGGCAAAAAAAGCATCTCAAACTGCATCAGATTGATGCTTTAAAATATGGAATATTTAAATTTTTCTTACGGGGGAGCATGCCCCCGGACCCCCCAGAGGGGTAATATCCTTTTTCACACCTGACCCATTTTCATGCCTGTACATGTTTTTTTTGTTTTTTTAAGGAATAACGTTTATGCGTGGTTATTGAAAAAACAAAAACCGTAAGTCACTGAAATAAGGCCAAAACTAATTTTTAAATCGGTGTTTACAAGATTTCTGGGTACTGGAGGTTGTAGACTAGAGTTTTTGCTTCAAAATTATGTAAAAATTATCCTGCCTACTCGTT
>RJVU01033734.1:0-10544 GCA_003731715.1 Anabarilius grahami
GTCTACAGACTGTCTGATTATGACGGTGAGGTCATCGATGGAGTTTTTTATGAAAAAGAGTTACAAAAAATATTCGTGAGCAAAAACAAGGCGTTTAAGGTGGAAAAGATTTTAGGGGAGAAAAAACAGGGGAGATCTACACTTGTCTTAGTGAAATGGTTAGGATGGCCATCGAAATGTAATAGTTATGTAGGCAAAAAAGCTCTGCTGGACTTGCAATTGCCTTAAAACACTTGAACGCATACAGGATTAGATCATTTGAGTAAACGGGGTACCATGGGCGCCGACGGATTCTACGTTACGCTGCCGTGCAACGCTTCTTTGTCAGTTTATCCGGAAAATCGCATCTCTAGTTACAAAACAAGGTTAGCGAGTCATATCAACATGAAAGGAAAATGGGAGGTCGCACTCGTTGAAATTGAATATCCTAGAAGTTGGTACTCCTTTAATGATGATGATGGAATTTTCAACCTACACACTGCACCCGCACCAGTCCCAAAACATCCACAACCTAGACCTGACCCAGCCCCATTTAAAGAATTATCTGGGTTTTTTGTATCAAGGAAGTTACAACTAGACGGTGGGTACTACGCGAACGTTTGTGACGTGACACGAGCGATAACTAATGTTCTCGTACCAACGGCTGTATTGACTCACGATCCTTTAAAAAACAAAGTGCATCTGGTTGCGAGACCTAACATCTCAGTATCCTTCTTTGGGAAACTCGCTGCTATTTTAGGAATGAATCCGGATGATGCTATTGGCTGTTCGGGCTACAAGAAAGATGCTGATTTTATGACGAGTCAAACTACATATGCGCCTCATCAAGCCGATATCAACGCGGGTTTCTATACCATGTACGTTTACACCAACATTATCCAATATCAGTCGGTCGGTGATTCATATGTCCCCCTTTTGAGATGTGTACATATAACGGGTGAAAACAATGATATCGTCAGTGTTAGATACGACAAACCGCATTACGCATCAGTCAACAAGGAGCTCATCACAGATATTACCATCGAACTGAAGGACGACCAAAACCGAGAAATACCATTTTCTTACAGTAAAGTCGTAGTAAAACTACACTTTAAACCTGCGAAACAGTCCATTTTTTAAAAATGGCGTATTACAACACCCGTGGGATGGACGCTACTGAATATGTTAACTATTACCAAAATCAAGCTGGTGGTGGTCTACCGGGGTATTCAGGGGGTGGTGTTATGTACGGGGCGGGGTTAGGGGGTCTGTTTAGAGGTCTGTTTAGGATGGCCATACCGCTGTTGAAAAGGGGGTTCAGTATCGCTAAACCCCACCTAAAATCGGCTGCTAAAAATATAGTAGCCGACGTTGTCTCAAATGCATTGTCAAGAACGTATAACGATAACGCTAAATCTCAAGACGGTTCGGGTTTGATGGTCATGGCACGTAAGAGAATGTCTAAACCGCCGGGTGTAAGAAGGCGTGGTCATTCGATAAAGAAGAAAACAAAGCGTGGATCCAAGAAACATTCAGTCGTACGCAGAAAGCGTAAGAAAGCTGTAAAGCGAAACGTATCGGTTAAAAGAACCATATTCTAACATGGCATTACTCCATCGCATGTCAGGAGAGTACATCAAGTCCGAGTTGGACTTATTTATGCTTCCTCTGACGCAGACAGTTATTGAGAAAAGCAGTTATTTAGAAGTACCTCCTTTATCGGCTATATCGGACTCTTCACCTTTGGAGTTTTTTATAGCAGGGTATGGCGACGATTATATCAACCTAAATAACACGCTGTTGTATCTGCGTCTTAAAATCACAAGACCTAATGGCACCGATTTACCAGCTGATGCCAAGGTTGGTCTGATAAATTACCCCGGGGCTACTATATTTTCACAAGTCGACGTGAGTCTGGGTGATCGTTTGATATCTCAGAGTTCGAGCACGTATCCTTACCGATGTATCATCGAGAGTCTGATCAACTACAGTAAAGATGCGCTGGAATCGATTTTCTCCGCCGGCTTGTTTTACAAAGACACAGCAGGGCATATGGATGCAACTGACCCCGGCGGGGACAATCAGGGGCTGGCAAAGAGGGCCTCCTACACAGCGAACAGCAGAGTGGTGGAACTGTTGGTCCCTATTCACAACGATATTTTCTTTCAGGAAAAATTGATGTTGAATGGTGTTGACATTAAACTGAGGATGATCAGAGCCAAAGACGAATTCTGTCTGATGAGGGACGGCGATGTGGCGTACAAATTAAATATTATGTCAGCGAGCCTATTTGTCAAGAAAGTCTCTGTATCACCCCCTGTGAGACTGGGTCATGCCCAGGCTTTGCTATCGACTACCGCAAAGTACCCTATAGATCGAGTTTGTCTAAAAAATTTCTCCATACCAGCGGGGTCCCGTGTTTCGAATCAAGAAAATTTGTTTTTAGGAACGCTACCAAAATCTATCGTCCTGGCTATGGTCGATAACGACGCATTCACAGGTGCCTACAATAAAAACCCTTTCGCTTTCAAACATTACAATTTGGAGTTCCTAGCTGTCTACGTTGACGGTTTTTTGTTGGCCGATTTTCTCTGCTCTTGCTCGATTGCTCCTGTCTGCCTCTGCCTCGCTGCTGGTGTTTTGCGTCTCCGTATAGCTTTGTTTTCTCTTACTTTTATTGAATCTCTTACTTTAATTCATTGTTGCTTATATTATTATTATTGCCTACCACATTAATCTGACGTCGCTAGCTTGTAATCTTTGAATCTAAATCGCTGTTACAATGCGTTTGCATCTCGCTAGCTTGTTAACTTGTCATCAGTCTCGCGCGCTCCTTTTTCAACGCGTTCATCAAACAGCTGTGGTATCTCGGATCAGTCTACAAACACGGTGAGTCATGTCATCCTTTCCCAGTGTTATTTCCTGTTCAGTTTGTCACATGTTTAGCATAGCTCTCTCTGTCAGCGACGAGGGATTTACATGTCATAAATGTAGGGAAATAGTCAGGCTGACAGAGAGAATCTCAGAATTAGAGACACGCATCCAAACTTTAATCGAGGATAGGAAGAATGCAGGGGCTTCAGATCCTGATTTGGATGCGACTAGCTTAGTGAACTCTGTACATTGTTCGGTTCCGGCTGTAGAGCCCGCGCAGCAGGGCACTTGGGTAACGGTGAGGCGGCCTAGCCGTGGAAAACACCACCCTTCCGTTCCAGTAAGAACATCAAACAGGTTCTCCCCAATCAGTGACGCACCCACTGAGAATCCTGTTGAAAGTCCCCTAGTAATTGGCGATTCTATTACACGGAACGTGAAAATAGAGACACCAGCCACCATAGTCACATGTTTGCCGGGAGCCAGAGCACCTGACATCAAAGCAAATTTAAAAGTGCTGGCTAATGCTAATCATAAATACTCTAAAATTATTATTCACGTCGGCACAAATGATGTTCGACTTCGCCAGTCGGAGATCACTAAAATTAACATTAAAGAGGTGTGTGAACTTGCAAGTACAATGTCAGGAGACGTAATTTGCTCTGGCCCCCTTCCTGTTCGTAGGAGTGATGATAATCTGCTAACTATCTCATCACTCCTACGAACAGGAAGGGGGCCAGAGCAAATTACAAGAGGTGTGTAAACTCGCATGTACAATGTCAGAAACAGTCATTTGCTCTGGTCCCCTTCCAGTTCGTCGGAGTGATAAGATAGTTAGCAGATTATCATCACTCAATGGCTGGCTGTCTAAGTGGTGTCCGCAGAATAATATAGGTTTCATAGACAATTGGAAAAGTTTTTGGGGCAGACCTGACCTGTTGAAAAGAGATGGTATTCATCCCTCTCGGGATGGTGCTGCTCTTCTCTCTAGTAATATGGCACATAGTCTTAGAGCTGAAACATGACAAACTGGGGCCCAGGACAGGAAGCAGACAGACTGGCTAAACCGACCGTCTGCTAGCTGCCTCACGTTACAGAAGTCAGATAATTGCCAACACATAGAAACTCTCGCACGTAGATATTATCACATAGAGACTGTGTCTGTACCCCGAATTAGTAAAAACAAAAAACTTCCAAACTCATTTAATGGTAAAAATTTAATTGATGTTCAACAAATAAAAAATAGAGATAATAATGATAAACAAATGATAAAGCTTGGGTTGTTAAATATTAGATCACTTTCTTCAAATGCACTTATTGTGAACGATATTATCACAGACAATAAACTAGATGTGCTGTGTTTGACAGAAACCTGGCTAAAACCGGACGATTACATTACTTTAAATGAGTCTAGCCCTCAAGGTTATGATTATCGACACAATCCTCGACAGAAAGGCAAAGGGGGAGGTGTTGCTGTAATTTATAGTAATATTTACAGTATCAGCCAGAAGTCTTTCAAATATAATTCCTTCGAAGTGATGGTGCTTTACGTAACATTATGTAAGTTGACATTTGTGCTGGCTACTGTATACAGGCCACCAGGACACCATACAGACTTTATCAAAGAAATTGCCGATTTTCTATCAGAATTAGTACTAGCTGCAGATAAAGTCCTTGTTGTTGGTGATTTTAATATCCATGTAGATAATAAAAAAGACTCATTGGGATTGGCATTTACAGACATTCTAAACTCTATTGGTGTTAGACAACACGTGTCAGGACCCACTCATTGTCGTAATCATACTTTAGATCTAATATTGTCACATGGAATCGATATTGATGCCGTTGAAATTCTGCAGCAGAGTGACGACATCTCAGATCATTATCTAGTCTCGTGTATACTACATTTAGTTAAAGCGGCTAAACTGCCTCCCTGCCATAAATATGGTAGAACCATCACTTCTACCACTAAAGATCGCTTTATAAATAATCTTCCTGATCAGTTTCATCGCCTTAGCATACCAGACAGCTTAGAAGACCTCGATGTTGCAACAGAAACTATTGCCTCTGTCTTTTCCAGCACATTAGACTCAGTTGCTCCTTTGCGTTTAAAAAAGATTAAGGAAATTAATCCAACGCCATGGTACAATGAGCACACTCGGGCCCTAAAAACAGCAGCTAGAAAAATGGAGCGCAGCTGGAAGAAAACAAAACTAGAAGTATTTCGCATTTCGTGGAGAGAGAGAATGATTGAGTACAGAAAGGCCTTAAAAACTGCTAGATCTGCCTATTTTTCAAAACTTTTAGAAGAAAATAAACACAACCCTAGGTATTTATTTGATACAGTGGCTAAATTAACAAGAAATAAAGCTTCAACTTCTGATGTTTCCAAAGAGCACAGCAGTAATGACTTTATGAACTTCTTTACTTGCAAGATTGATAATATTAGAGAAAAAATTATAACCATGCAACCGTCTACTACAGTATTGTGTCAGACAGTGCATTGTAGTGTCCCTGAAGAAAAATTCAATTCATTTACTGCTTTAGGAGAGGAAGAATTGTCTAAACTTGTTAAATCATCAAAATCATCCACATGTATGTTAGACCCTATACCGACTAAGCTATTGAAAGAGATGCTTCCAGAGGTCATAGATCCTCTTCTTAATATTGTTAATTCATCTTTATCACTAGGATACGTACCAAAAACTTTTAAGCTGGCTGTTATTAAACCTCTTATTAAAAAACCACAACTTGATCCTAGAGAATTAGTCAATTACAGGCCGATTTCAAATCTCACTTTTCTGTCAAAAATACTAGAAAAGGCAGTTTCATCACAACTATGTTCCTTTTTAGAAAGAAATAGTATCTGTGAGGATTTCCAGTCAGGATTTAGACCGTACCATAGTACTGAGACTGCTCTCATTAGAGTTACTAATGATTTGCTCTTATCATCAGATCGTGGTTGTATCTCTCTATTAGTGTTACTGGATCTTAGTGCTGCATTTGACACTATTGATCACAATATTCTTCTAAATAGACTCGAAAACTATGTTGGCATTAGTGGAATTGCATTGGCATGGTTCAAATCATACTTATCTGACCGTTATCAGTTTGTAGTAGTAAACGATGAGATGTCATATCAATCACAAGTTAAATATGGAGTACCACAAGGCTCAGTACTAGGACCGTTGCTTTTCACTCTGTACATGCAACCCTTGGGAGATATCATTAGGAAGCATGGCGTTAGTTTTCATTGTTATGCTGATGATACTCAGCTCTATATCTCTTCGCGCCGTGACGAAACTTACCAATTCACAAAATTAGCGGAATGCATAGCTGATATAAAAAATTGGATGACCAGTAATTTCCTACTACTACATTCAGAAAAAACAGATATTCAAATTTTTGGACCAAAAACTTCTTCACGCAATAACCTAGAATACTATCTAACACTTGATGGCTGCTCTGTTAAGTCTTCGTCGTCAGTTAGGAACCTGGGTGTGCTCTTTGATACCAATCTTTCATTTGAAGGCCATGTTACTAGCATCTGTAAAACCGCATTCTTCCATCTTAAAAATATATCTAAACTACGACATATGCTCTCAATGAAAAATGCAGAACAGTTAGTTCATGCGTTCATGACCTCAAGGCTAGATTACTGTAACGCTCTACTGGGTGGTCGTTCCTCCCGCTTGATATATAAACTACAGCTCGTACAAAATGCAGCAGCTAGAGTTCTTACTAGAACTAGGAAGTATGACCATATTAGCTCAGTTCTGTCATCACTGCATTGGCTTCCTGTTAAACATCGTATAGATTTTAAAATCTTGCTAATTACTTACAAAGCACTAAATGGTTTAGCTCCCCAGTACATAAGCGAGCTCGTAATGCATTATAGTCCTTCACGTTTATTGCGATCTCAGAATTCAGGCCAGCTGATAATACCTAGAATATCAAAATCAACCGCAGGCGGTAGATCCTTCTCCTATTTGGCACCTAAACTCTGGAACAATCTTCCTAGCATTGTTCGGGATGCAGACACACTCTGTCAGTTTAAATCTAGACTAAAAACGTATCTCTTTAACCTGGCATACACATAACACATTATCAATTTATATTTTCAAATCCGTTAAAGGATTATTAGGCTGCATAAAATAGGTCAGCCGGAACCGGGAACACTTTCTATAACACCAGATGTACTCGTTACATCAGAAAAAGAATGGCATCTACGCTAATATTAGTCTTTCTGTTTATCCCGAGGTTTACCGTAGTCAACCGGATCCGGGCCGTATCCAGCTGAGACCAAGGACCGGAGCCATGACACGACCACAACGCAGCCCTGAAGTATCAGCAGAGATCGAGTCGACTAGATCATCCATTGTGAAGGCCTCATCGACACGACAGCCAGTAGCACAGTTCCTCAACAAACCGTCCATACCGGCGTGATGAATACGATCCTCAACTGGACATGACCACAACGCAGCCCTGAAGTATCAGCAGAGATCGAGTCAACTAGATCATCCATCGTGAAGGCCTCATCGACACGACAGCCAGTAGCACAGTTCCTCAACAAACCGTCCATACCGGCGTGATGAATACGATCCTCAACTGGACATGACCACAACGCAGCCCTGAAGTATCAGCAGAGATCGAGTCAACTAGATCATCCATCGTGAAGGCCTCATCGACACGACAGCCAGTAGCACAGTTCCTCAACAAACCGTCCATACCGGCGTGATGAATACGATCCTCAACTGGATGGAACTGAAATAAACACTTTGATTGTTGCGATCCTATCAGACTTATGATAGCAACCTGATTCGTAACAAAGCACTGTTCGCCAGAGGAGAACTGGCCCCCTGACTAAGCCTGGTTTCTCCCAAGGTTTTTTTTTCCATTTTAACACCTATTTGCCACTTGTTTGCCACCTGTTTGCCACCTGATGTCACCTGATGGAGTTTGGGTTCCTTGCCGCTGTCGCCTTTGGCTTGCTTAGTTGGGGACACTTGACATTTGACTTGACATTTGATATTCAACAGTATTCTTGACATTTAATCAACAGTGCTTCTGATCTGCCTGCATTGACACTATTCTTTAAGAGCTGCTGTGCAGCCAAAATTATGTACCAGTTATCAATGTAAAGCTGCTTTGACACAATCTGCATTGTAAAAAGCGCTATATAAATAAAGGTGACTTGACTTGACTTGACGGACAGCAATTTCCCGCCAAACCGCTACAGCCGAATTTTGAATCTAGGTCCGCTGTACGAGAATTTTATCAACTGGCTATGGCCTCTGGAAGACATCTTAAAAACCAAGCGCTCTCTATCGACAGGGATGACTTTCTGAATGGATACACCCTTTACGCCTTCAACCTCACACCTGACGAAGAGTGCGGTCAGCACATATCACTCATCAAGTCTGGCAACATCAGACTCGAGGCCCGCTTCAGACAACCGTTACCACATACTATTACTTTATTAGTCTACGCTGTCTTCGATAGTATCATTGAGTTGTCTAACCGCAGACAGGTCCTGGTCGATTACTATTGAAATGAACACTGTGCTGGAGTAGTTTACTGGAGTAGTTTCCTCTCCCTCCAGTTGGAGGCATTGTATTTGTTAAGAGTGTTATGTTTAACCTTTACTAGCATGAGAGTGAGAATTGCAGCACATGTTGAAGTATGCTGACAGTAGAATCCACTACTGATGTGATCTACATTCATCCTTCTTTGTTGTCTTACAGAAAGCATTGCTTGTGAGTATTTTATGTTTAATGTGAGTCTTGAAGACAATATTCGTGAACATTTATGTTAAACAAGATTATATTTGATAGTTTTAGTTTTGATGAATGTTAGCCAGACTTTGCATAGATACATGTAAACATACATTAGAATACAGTCTACATGCTGTTTATTTATTTCTTTGTAGTTTCACTCTGTCGGTAATTGAAGGATACGTCAATAAAAGGACATTACACCTGTCAATTGTCGAGGAGTTTATCTATCTGCATAGCTGTGTCTGAGTCTAACAGTGAGGGCAGAACAAACACAGTACAGCTCACCGGCATCATGGACAAAATTACATGCGACGTTCATTTTCTTGGGGTACTCCCGAGCGATCAACTACCTGAAACGCCATTAAGGAACTCGCCATCCGCATCAATTATTAACACTCATCCCGCACTGCTACCAGGCGAACATTGGTTGGCTGTTTATTTACATAGCGACGGTACCGGCTATTTTTTCGACAGTTTTGAAACCCCCCCGACAGCGACTGCTTTCCAGGATCCATCAAAAACTTTCTGCTAACCAACGCTTCTGAAGTAGAATATTAATCCAGACGGGTGCAGGATTTCGCATCGGATATTTGCGGGCAACACTGTGTGTTTTTTCTGTATCATTTGATCAACGGCCGTAGCTATAACGATTTTATGAAGCTGTACAGGTCCTTCTCAAAAAATTAGCATATTGTGATAAAAGTTCATTATTTTCCATAATGTAATGATAAAAATTAAACTTTCATATATTTTAGATNGCAACAACTGTCCCATACGAGCCACCAAAACAAGAACCAGGCCAGTGTACGGACACAGAGTACGTCCATCTACCCCCGAGTGCAGACAAACGTAAAGATGTTTCCCAACTTTCCCAAAGCATTCCTGTGCGGAAACTTTCATTTAGAGCATCACCGACACATCAAAGTACGGGATACACTCCACAAGTTGGCAATATGACTGATATAGCCAGGTTCCTAGCACGACGTGATTTGCTCACCGGCGGCCTCAGAAAGTTNTGACTGCTGTCCAGAAGGCCATCATTGACACCCTCAAGCGAGAGGGTAAGACACAGAAAGAAATTTCTGAACGAATAGGCTGTTCCCAGAGTGCTGTGTCAAGGCACCTCAGTGGGAAGTCTGTGGGAAGGAAAAAGTGTGGCAAAAAACGCTGCACAACGAGAAGAGGTGACCGGACCCTGAGGAAGATTGTGGAGAAGGACCGATTCCAGACCTTGGGGGACCTGCGGAAGCAGTGGACTGAGTCTGGAGTAGAAACATCCAGAGCCACCGTGCACAGGCGTGTGCAGGAAATGGGCTACAGGTGCCGCATTCCCCAGGTCAAGCCACTTTTGAACCAGAAACAGCGGCAGAAGCGCCTGACCTGGGCTACAGAGAAGCAGCACTGGACTGTTGCTCAGTGGTCCAAAGTCATTCGGAAATCAAGGTGCCAGAGTCTGGAGGAAGACTGGGGAGAAGGAAATGCCAAAATGCCTGAAGTCCAGTGTCAAGTTCCCACAGTCAGTGATGGTCTGGGGTGCCATGTCAGCTGCTGGTGTTGGTCCACTGTGTTTTATCAAGGGCAGGGTCAATGCAGCTAGCTATCAGGAGATTTTGGAGCACTTCATGCTTCCATCTGCTGAAAAGCTTTATGGAGATGAAGATTTCGTTTTTCAGCACGACCTGGCACCTGCTCACAGTGTCACGGTTCACAGATGCATTGTTTCCTTCTTGTTGCGTGCTCTGTGTTGTGACAGCAGTGGGTGTGTTTGTGTATGTATGTGCGCGAGTGTTTGTGGGTGTGTCCAGGCCACATGGATCATCAAGGGATCCAGCTGCCATTCATCACCGTCCCCACCTGCTGCTCATTCACTCACCTCCTTAAATACTCACCTCATTCTCATTCCCTTTGTCAGAT
>RJVU01033795.1:5598-59284 GCA_003731715.1 Anabarilius grahami
GTTATAAAGTCAGAATTGCGAGATATAAAGTCAGAATTGCGAGTTATAAAGTCAGAATTGTGAGATATAAAGTCAGAATTGCGAGATATAAAGTCAGAATTGTGAGATATAAAGTCAGAATTGCGAGATATTTAGTCAGAATTGTGAGTTATAAAGTCAGAATTGTGAGATATAAAGTCAGAATTGCGAGATATTAAGTCAGAATTGTGAGTTATAAAGTCAGAATTGCGAGTTATAAAGTCAGAATTGCGAGTTATAAAGTCAGAATTGCGAGATATAAAGTCAGAATTGCGAGATATAAAGTCAGAATTGCGAGATATAAAGTTGCAATTACCTTTTTAATTTTTTTTTATTTAATGGTGGAAACAAGCTTCCATAGATAACTGTTCTTCTGCAGTATGGAGTGAATATGAACTTGTGCGTTTGGTTTTATTCAGGACAAAGCCAGATGATCAGATGTAAACACACGGCTGTTTTATGTGACAGAACTCAGGGGTCACAAAGGTGAGTCGTGCATTGTGAATTTTTACAAACTCTCAATGTTATACTAGTCTATTACTCATAAACAGATAGTTCAGACTCTAGATTCTGACTGGATGTGAAATGACTGACATGTAACGCTCATCAGTCTGATTCGTGCTCATGGTGCTCATTACCTGTAAACAAATAATTCTGCTTTGAATTAACCTCTTACTTACAAGTTCTTCCTCGTTTTGGACAGATCCTGCTTTGTACTTTCACATCACTGTATGTAAATAGCATAAAACAGTCCTGTCCACAGATAAACCATGTTAAAAACAGTATTGCAGAATCTATACCAGTTTGCACGTACAGCATTTGATAAATAATACCACTTGAGCTAATGGATTTTTTTTTCTCTGTGTGTCGTGCAGTTGGACACTGGCCTCGCTCCACATGTGTGTGAAGGCAAGAGAGACCGGAGGACTTCTGGAGGGTTTTTAATGACCAGAAATGTGCCACTTCAGAAGTGTTTTCACAACTACAGATCCGTCGACTGGTTCTGGTTCCTGTGGACATTTGCCCTTCATAGCTGATAGACAAATATGGCAAAGAAAGACTATCTGCTAGATGCAGCCCAACAGATTCGAATGGCGCTGGACCGAGAAGTCAATGAAGATTATGAGGCGGCGTTCAGCTACTATAAGAATGGAGTTGATCTGCTGCTCAATGGAGTTCAAGGTGAGTGTACACTTTACTGTTCGGCTTTATGGCTGCTAAAAGAGCTTGTCAAATTATATGGTGATTGAAAATTACTGGCAGTGTAAAAACCCTTTTGGACCTGGAGGTTTAGTGATGTTGAAAAACACTTTTGGCCTCAACTGCACTGCAAAAACTAAGTTGTTGACTGAATCAAGGCAATGAGTTTGCACTTTATAAGTCAAGGTAAACAGAAGTCTTATTTACCAAAAAGCGATTATTCTTTCAGTAGTCGTTATCAATCCAAGTAAAATTTCATGGATCAATTCAGTACCTTAAAGGATAAGTCCACTTTTAAATACACTTTTCCTGATAAATTTACTCTACCCCATGTCATCCAAGATGTTCATGTCTTTCTTTCGTCAGTCGAAAAGAAATGAGGGTTTTTGATGAAAACATTCCAGGATTTTTCTCCTTATAGTGGACTTCAATGGGCACCAAACAGTTGAAGGTCAAAATTAGTTTCAGTGCAGCTTCAAATTGTTCAACACGATCCCAGATGAGAAATAAGGGTCTTATCTAGCGAATCGATCGGTCATTTTCGAAAAAAATACAACCGTTTATGATTTATAAACAAAATATCACCTTGAACGTACTTTTCGCTTCCGCATTCTTCATAACGCTTACGCTGAATGTTCTACGCCTTCCCTATTCTACTTACGGAACGAACGCGGCGCCAGTTTAGTTTTTTCCGTAAGGACTACAACAAACGGCTGGTAGGGACTACAATGAGCTCCATCCCGGGTTAGTGACATCACTAACCCTAAGATTTACATAAACCCCGCCCCCGAGAACACACAACAAAGGGGGCGGGGCCATGTTGGGCTGCTTTAGAGAAGAGGAAGAGTTGTTGTAGAAGAGTGTTGTTGTCATGCCGTCATTTTACACCGGACTGCTTCACAAACGAGGGTCAATTCAACACAAAAGATGAACATGACGGCACATGCTAGTGGATGAGTTGAATCAACTCCACAGCAACTACATAAATTTATCCACTAACCATTCAGAAACGTCCAGTTTCATTCTAAAAGTTGTAACTTCTTCCTGAGTCTCTCCATCAGTGTCGACTCCGGTTTGAACAATGTAAGGCTGAACACCGTTACTGACAATCCTCATTTTGGCTGCGTGAGATTCTCCAGCTTTGTTGTTGTTGAGCTGTTAAAGCTCCACCCTCTTCTGGAGCAGCAGCTCATTTGCATTTAAAGGGACACACACAAATATAGTGTGTTTTTGCTCACACCCAAATAGGGGCAAATTTGACAAGCTATAATAAATGATCTGTGGGGTATTTTGAGCTGAAACTTCACAGACTCATTCTGGAGACACCAGAGACTTATATTACATCTTGTGAAAAGGGCATTATTGGTCCCCTTTAAACGAGAAAAAAATCCAAGATGAACAGTCTGATGGGAACCCAAGCATAACAGCGAGCAAAGACATCCGTAGACAGAAGTGAACTGAAACACAGAGCTATGAATAGACAGAGTAAATGAGGAACTAAAGAAGTCGCAGGTGTGGAGAATCAGTAACTGAGGGTTAAGAAAATACTTAGAAATCAAGGCAACCGTGAAAACAGAAACTAAACCACAGGAAATCAAAGACAGGTACAATGGCAGATACGTGACAAAATTAAAACAGCATGTTTCCTTCAAATATTTTTCAGTTAAGGAAGCATTGCTTTGAAAGGGTTTTTGACATATCAGATTTTTTTCATTCATTCATTGCTATGGGTATTATCACAATGTCAATCGTTGCAGTTTTGGGGGGATGTCACTCCTTAAACTTTAGCAGCATGAAAAATAAAAACGGGTTATAAACAGAAAGCAGGCAAAGAGTGCTACCTTTATAATCACTTCAGTTCAGCACAAACTCAGTTTTGCACTCTTGCGAAAACTCCCGTTATAATCAATAAAGCTGTCTGTACTTCACAATCAATCTCTTATTTACATCGTGTTCAGGGTTAATCTCAAGGGTTTCAGTGGAGGTTGCTTGACTCAAATCCTTCCCATTGTAAATTGACCCTAAAAGTGGACAATCTTGATCATCTTGGTCATCAAGGAACAAGAATGTGCAATATGAACATATACACTGTAATGTGAACTAGATATCAGGTTTTGTTCGAATGAGCAAGGAACATCCTGAGCTGAGATTTGAATGGTTTTGGTAACATTTCATTTGTTAACATTAGTTAACACTAACAATAAAACATACTTTTAGAACATTTCTTAATCTCAGATAATATTATTTTCATCATTTACTAATACATCACTAAAATCAAAAGTTGTTTCTGTTAATTTTATTTAAATGACCTGAGCTGACATGAACTAACAATGAAGAGTTGTGTTTTTAATAACTAATGTTAGCAAAGATTAATAAATGCTGTAACGAATGTTTTGCTCATTGTTTGTTAATGAATTAGCTAACGTTAATTAACAGGACCTTATTGTAAAGTGTTACAGAGGTTTCCTTAAATGTCAGTATAAACACAATTTGTTGTGAGCCATGAGACAAAGATGGCCGCTGTGGTTAAAACAAGTAGAATAAAAACTGATATAAATAAACACTGGTGGTTTTGCAATACCAATACACAGAGGTAATCAAAACTTGAACACCTCTGATTTATGAGGTTAGAATTATTGCGTATTTCCAAATTAAGTAGATTACAGTCCACAAATAAATCTAGAGAACTTAAATTCACAAACAAAAAGAATGACATCCACAAATATGTTATGTTATATTATTGTCAGTGGTCTGGTGTGTTCTAGTCAAAACACACAAAGAAGTACTAAATCAAAGTCTTTAATAAGTAAACCAAAACACAGGAGATCACTGGAGAATACAAATGTGATCCATTTGCAGCTTTTATTAAGATAATGATCAATGCAGACTGGGGCAAAGGCAAAGACATAAACAGGGACAGACAATGGTCGTGGCAGGCAGCAATCAAACAAGGTCGGGTCATAGGCAGAGATCAGGGCAGGCAGCAGAGAATCACAGTAGAGAAACAGTTCAAACGGCAACAGAATAACAATCCACAAGAAAATGCTCAGAAATGATCACCGGGGCAAATCAAGACTTCGCAATGTGTGTGTGTGCGTGTGTGTAAAATGAGCATGAGCACACTCTGAGGGTCTCTTTACACGACACCGTTTTCAAGTAAAAACATTTTGAAAACAATACCATTATCATCTTCGTGTAAACTGCAAAAACGTGAATCTGTGAAAACATTGATGCATGCACATGCATATTACGTGTTTAGTCTATCCACCTTATTTGTCAGCGCAGAATTAAGGTATTTCTGTGAATGTGTGAGACTTCCGATTTATTAGCCGCTATAGGGAAATAATGAGAAGAATATCAAAGTGCAGTAAACTGTAATAATAAGGTGGATAGACATGTGCGTTTGGGGCGAGTGCCCGGTAAAAGAATGTATATGCACACGCATGTAGTCTATCTTTACGAAGTGTCGTCGCCAACTACTTGTCTGGCATGTGTAATACGGTTTTTAGTCATTTTCACCGATCCGTGTGAACGGGGATAGTTTTGATTACGTTGTCATCTGTACAAAGAAAAAACTTTTCAGTTTTTAGTGCATCATTGCTTACATGGAACCAAGACCAGACAGAACTCAGGGTTTAAATACACAGGGGCAAACGAGGAAACTAAATGAACAACAGGTGAATGAAATTAGTGACTAACTGGCACACACTAGGAAACTAGGGCTGTGTCTGCAATCGCCCCCTATACCCTTAAATAGGGCACTGTTTGGGGGAACAGCCATTTGTAGTGGTGTCCGAAACCATAGTGGACATTATCGAGTGCACTCATTCAATCCCACAATGCATCGCAATAACGAGTGTACAATCGATGTACTCTCAACGGCTACAGAATACCCATAATGTACTGTGAGAGTCTCGCACCGAATGAATTCCCGCGTCTGACCAGAAGATGGCGCCCGCAGCTGAATCATCCATCTATCCATTTTCCCAACTGCTGGTAAAAGTGGCTACAGCATAATATAAAAGTATAAATTCCTTTTTAAGTGATTATTAAATTGTTTAATTAAAGTTTACACATAGTTTCTATGCCAGATTTCAAGATCAATCTTTTAATCTTACTACTGGAGCTGCCAGTTTCAAATGATTAAACAGCAAACTATGTTAAAGAAGCAGCCCTTGTGTGTCCTCAGTGTCCGAATTCAGTCACTCCCTCAAGTGGACTGTGTTAGTGGACTAATGTAGGGAATAGTGAATGAGGGTACAGGGGGCGAATTTGAACTCAGCCTAGGTCAACATACAAATGGCAGGGAACAGGAACAAAACAGAACCATAACACGATGAAACTAAACATAACTGTTACAATTATGAGTTTTACAAAAATTAACTGAATTCACACATAAATATGTAAAAACAAATATTAAAAAAATTGTCACAAACACAACTCTACCTGGCGTTCATGTGTGGACCGTGTGCATTTGTGTCCTCAGACATTATTTTGTTATTGATTGTTGTGGAAAAATGTAATCTCTGTAAATCAGTGTTGAAGATGTTAGTTTAATTTGTGAGCATTTGTTTATAAGGCAAAATAATATTTATATTTGCATATATGGTTGGATTCCACCTGTTGCCATCCACATTTTTATATAATACAATATAATATCCCATGAAATGAAGTTTCACTGTAAAGAGAAAAGAAGCAAATGTAGGTTAATCTGTACATCAGATCTGAACATGCAAAGGGTAAACCATAGATCTCCATGCTGATGTAGATTCCTCCGTGTCTTTCAGTGGATCCAAATAAAGAGAGACGTGAAGCTGTGAAGCGGAAGACCACTCAATATCTGAAGAGAGCCGAGGAGATCTTCATCTCTTACTTACAGGACAACATCTCGAAAGGATCTACTCATTTAGGAGTAGGTGACAAGTGTGCATGATGAGATATCTGGGGGGTATTCCAGAAGGCAAGTCTTAAGTCTTATACCTCAAAAGCAAACTAACCCTGGAACAGAAGCTGCTCCATTTTTACCTCCGTTTTTGGAACCGAAAGTTGAGTTTATCCGCTTACTTACTCTTAAACATACCTGGGTATGTCAAATAACCTGCTTTCTGGAATACCTCCCTGTTCAGGCTCCCAGCTGAACATTATTTTCTCTTAATGTAGATAAGTAACTTTATGCACTTATTAATAGTTCAGTTTAATTTTGGGAAACGTGAAATGTATTTCATAGGGCTCTAAAAAAGTTAAGCTAAAGTTAATAAATTGTTTAATAAGTTTCATTATTTCAATCAATTAAACGGAATCCAAAAAAATGTTAATGGAAAAAAAAACAGAATCCCATACCCACACCAACTGCTGATATCATTCAGTTTATTATAAGTTTTGTCATCTGCTGCTTTAAATGTGCAAACTCTTTAAAGCAGGATGGATTCTGATTGGCTGTTGATGTTTTCATTGTTTATCAGGTGGACAAAATCATTGAAAGTGATTCAAAAGATGTTGTTCCTCTGTGTTGTTATTGTTGTAGTTGTGGTGTGGACTTCGCTTTTCTCTTAGAGTTAGAGCGATTATTAAATCTTTATAATTATCGTTATAGTTATTGTCCTAGCGTTTCTTGGCCAGATGCAATATGAATCAGACTTTTGCTATTAATTAATATTCTGACTTTGTGAGGCTAGGTATAACATATACAGGCCATGGTCTGTTTATTTTTTCTCTGACTCGTGTTCTTTTCCTGCTCATCAGGGTTATAGTAGCTTACGGTTTCGGTCGATCAGACATCTAAGTTCGCCGGTGGAGAATCTGGCGATGTGCAAAGTCGTTGGAATCATTGATAAGGTATGTGTGAAATATCTGCTCCTCTCATGCTCTTCATGGTTTACAGCCAGTCAGTCATTTCTCTGTATGCCAGGAAGTTAAAGTCATTGGAAGTGCAATAACAGTTATAAATGTGTGTCTTCCACAGGTGCTGACGGTTGAAAGTCTGATAAGCAAGGAGACATTTATTGTTAAGGTAGGCATTTGAAACAGAAGTATTCTAATGTATGGGTTCATTTCAGAAATGAGCTGGAATCAGGCCATTTGGTCTCTGGGAATACCTTGCGTCTTCTGTTATTACCGCACTGCTTGGATTGATCCTGTTAAAAGCTGCTGTCTGAATCTGAGTACAAACTCGTCTCGGGTTACTGAAACCAGACACTTGAGATATTATAATCGCCCAGCTACAGCTTAAATAGATACCACAGAGACAGGTGGACAAAACAAAAAAGTCATTTGAAACCAGCAAACACTAAAGGAAATACAATAAATATTACCATGCTGGTCAAATAATTTACAATTGTAATAATATATCATTATTTTTCTACATTACATTAATGAATTGTTTTTGTTTTTATTAAAATAAATACTCAACATAGTAATCCAGAAATCACATTATTTTCTGTATAGTGCCACAGGTCTGTTACATTTATACATTTGGCAGATACCTTTATCCAAAGTGACTTACATTGCATTCAAGCTATTCTTTTTTTTTTTGTAATTCACACATTCCCTGGGAATCAAACCCACGTCCTTGCCGTTGTTAGTGCCAAGCTCTATTGTTTGAGCTACAAAGCAGAAATGCTTTTTTTTTTTTTTTGTGAAAAGCACAAGTGACCCTGTCCTTGTGGTTATGCTCAGGGAGAGCAGGTTCTGTATGTATGAAACAGGCATGCCCATGCTGCCTTCCTTTTGGAACAGGCTTCCATTTGTCTGAAAGGCTGTCTAAAGAGGCAGTTTTACTAGGTTTTGAAAAAAGGGCCTAATTCTGGTGTGAAAAATTCTGCTTGCTGGACAGAGTTTACCCAAGTCGAGCTGGGAGAGTCGTGAGAGGTCGACCATCATTCCTCAGGGAGTGCCCTTCATGGTGAAGCTGCTAAAATACTATGTCAGTGAAGACACTGTGTTCCTTCATCTAGAACATGTTCAAGGTGAGTAGCACTTTTCACGTTGTATATTGTTCCAAAGCAGTTCGACATCGTATATCCCCAGTGAACAAGACAAGTGTGACAGTGGCAAGGAAAAACTTCACAAGATGTTGATGAGGAAGAAAACTTGGAAGGAACCAATGCCCTGCTGGGGAACCCAACCATCTTATACAATAAATATGAGAATCGTCTTGGTTGAACAGATGGTTTTCAGATGGGGTTCACTTAAGCTGAGTGTGTCTGTGGGCCTGTTTACACCTGGTATTACGATGCATGTTGGTCAATCGGATCACAAGTGGATGACATTAAATACAGGTGTAAACAGGGTGTAAAAAGTTTTGAGCTTGTCCACTTTCGACCACTTCCAGGGGTAGTAGAAAGCACATTCGAATGTGGTCGAATGTGTTCAAACAGCCGCTAAAGACCGCCTACTTTCCACTTACTGACACAATAAACATGGGAAGCGCTCTAGCCAGACGGGATTTAAACTTTGCCGGCTGAAGCCATAAGTTTGGTTTGAAGATGAAAAACGTACTAAGCACAGTGTTCTCTAAACATTTCTGTTTTCTAACATGCACTTACCATGTTCAGCGCGTTCTCGCTACTGTCAGAGCAGAAACGAAAGCTGATGCTCTCTGTATGTTTTCCCGTAGTCTCTCAGCACGTTCATATGTAAATTGTGCGTAATTACTTCGCCTATGAAATCAAAACTTCTGAAGAAGCCCATACATTTACCCACCCATAGACCCTCCCCTCAAAGAAATCAGGACAGAATTGATCGAAAGTGGACAAAAGATACGGATTAAAACACCAGGTGTAGACTCCATATATGACCCTACATGCTCTTAATTTTGTAAGTTCTATTAAAGGGGACCTATAATTCCCCTTTTACAAGATGTAATATAAGTCTCTGGTGTCTCCAGAATATGTCTGTGAAGTTTCAACTCAAAATACCCCACAGATCATTTATTATAGCTTGTCAAATTTGCCCCTATTTGGGTGTGAGCAAAAACATGCCTTTTTGTGTGTGTCCCTTTAAATGCAAATGAGCTGCTGCTCCCGCCCCCTTTCCAGAAGAGGGCGGAGCTTTAACAGCTCACGCTTCGGTTGCTCAACAACAACAAAGCTGGAGAATCTCACGCAGCCAAAATGACGATTGTCAGTAACGGTATTCAGCCTTACATTGTTCAAACCGCCTTACATTGTTCTCACTGATGGAGAGACTCAGGAAGAAGTTACAACTTTTAGAATGCAATAGGACGTTTCTGATTGGTTAGTGGATAAATTTAAGTAGTTGCTGTGAATTTCTGTAAATACTTTTTGTTATTGAGTTTTAACATTTACAATTACAACCATCCCCCCCACACACACACACAGCTCTAAAAATAAAAAAAATAAAAACAAACAAAAAACACGTTGTAAAACACATTCCAGAGTTTCAGTATTGACTGTGAGGGATTCAAGTGTTCCATGTTTGTTCAGTCTATAAGTTGTCTTTAGACTTGAAAGGCTTGACAGCAGCTAGGAAACATATGAGTAATCAGTATAATGAATATGGCAATAAGCAAAAAAGTTAGAGACTCCCGGAAGAAGAGACACACCTTCATAAAAATACACACAAGTACACACTGTGAGAATGCTGGTCCAGAAAACATAACTAATAATAAGGGACTAATATAAGTGATACATTAATAAACTAAAATAAAGCAGAATATGGAAAGATGATGTAGAAAGATGGGGAGATTGAGGTAGGTAACTCCATCTTGGAAGCAGGGGAGCTCTTCAAAATATCAAAATAAGGGGGACCATATGTCTTGAAACTTATGTTTCGAACCTCGAATCATGTATTTATTCTTTTCCAACTGAATGTAAGACATTACTTTTATCCAGATGCTATGTGTTGGAGGGTCTGCCCTTTTCCGCTGAAATAATATTAAGCGCCTCGCCAGTAGTGTAGTGAAGGCGATAACAGAGCAAATGTCTTTTCTGAGTTCTATACCCTCGGGTGCAACACCAAAAATACCCATTAAGTGATCATGATCAGAAAATCCCATTCCAAAACTCTTACAGCCAAGGACACAGCCAGAACATATGGGCAGGTTGTGGCAGGTGATTGCGAACAACTATTGCATGCAGGGCTAAGATTCGGGTAAATCTTGGCTGGTTTGGAGTTAGTGAAATGGAGCCTATGAAGAACCTTAAATTGAATTAAGCCTTGTCTTGCACAGGGCGAGGAGGAGTGCATCTGATTTAAAGCATCTTCCCATTTTCCATCTGTAAATTCTCTGCCCAAATCACTTTACCAGGCTTTACGAATATCATACAGGTTCTGTTGATCTATATATGTTATAATAGAGTATATGCTTGAAATGAGTCCCCTGTTATGTGGGTTCAAATCAAGCAATGTCTCAATAGGTGAGGTAGGTGGTATTCCTGGGAAGGAGACAAACATCTTCTTTACGAAACTCCTAATCTGCAAGAATCTAAAAAAGGTAAAGCAAAATTATTTCTAAGATCTTCAAAAGAGCAAAAAGTATTATCTAAATATAAATCTTTTAAGAGTCTAATCCCCCTTTCCTCACAGACACAAAAAGAAGAGTCCACATATGATGGTGGGAATAGACAGTTAGAAACAATAGGACCTAGAATGAAAGCTGACAGTAAACCAAAATGTCTTCTAAATTGGGCCTGTATTTAGTATTTAATCCTAAATACAGGATTAGGGAAGGAGATATAATTTTTCCCCACCAGGGGGAGTGAATAGTAAACTAGGGAGCTAAATTTGAAGTTAGTACATGATTGTTCCAATTGCACCCACAAAGGGGTATTTTGAGGCTCTACACCAATAGATTATTTTTTGAAAGTTACTTGCCCAATAATAAAATAATAATTAGGTAGCGCCATCCCTCTTTGACATTTTAATCTCTGTAAAAAAATCTTCCTAATGCTTATTCTCTCACAGGAAGGAGGTGATTAGACTGTCCAGATTAGTAAAAGAAAATCTTCCTGATAAAAATAGGAATATTCGAAAATAAATATGCAAAATGAAATTTTATGCTCTGTACCATGCTGTGTAATACCTTTAAAATTAGAAGACTGACAGAGCGCAGCAGCCAAGGGTTCAATTGATATGGTGAATAACAAGAGAGAGAGAGGGCACCCTTGCCTGGTGCCCTTGGTGTAGGGGGAAATACTCGGAGTGTACGTTGTTTGTGCATACTGAACCAAACTGTTTAAGTGTGTTAAAAAGGTATCCCCACTCTACTATATCGAATGCCTTTTAAGCGCCGAGAGAGATTACTGCTTCATGTTCACCTGGGGGAAAATTTGTGTATAGGCGTCGTAAATTATTGAAGGGGTTACGGCTTCGAATAAAATGTTTTCAATTATAGTAGGGAGAATGGGTTCCAGGTGTAACGCAAGAATTTTGATAAAATTTTGAAATCCACATTCAGTAGCGAGACTGGCCTGTATAATTTGCAACGAGTAGGATCCTTGCCTTCCTTTGGGATAAGAGAAATTGAGGCTTGTGTAAGCGTTAAAGAAAGAGTTCCTGTATTAAAAGATTCATTATAAACTGCCACATGAAGCAGGCCCAGTAAAGCTGCAAACTTCTTATAAAACTCTATCGGGAAACCATCAGGTCCCGGAGCTTTATTGCTCTGCATTGCCGCAATAGCCTCTGCAACTTCTTCTTGATTTTTTTAAAGAAGGGGTCTAAAATTGCAGAATCATTAGGTTACTCTGAAGAATATAGGTTAAAGTATAAATGGACAAAGCTGTCATTAATATCTTGTAGAGTATGCCATGGGTCCAGATGGGGACTTAATATGAGTAATCATTTTCAAATTATTTGATTGACGAGACTGAAAAGCTAGTAATTTACTGGCTTTGTCCCCAAATTCGTCAAATGTACAGGTTTTTAACAACCTCTTCTCTTCCTGTGTAGTTGACAGCATATTATATGCGGACTGAAGACTTATTCTTTCTCTATATAAGCGAGGCAAGGAGAGATGGCGTACTGTTCATCCAGCCTGTTAATAGTTTCTAAAATATCCCTGCCCACAATAACATATAGTTTGACAGCTTTGCTTTTCTACAGGTGGAAGACTCTTTTCCAGACTTCACAGGGTCAGAAGTGAAGCAGTCAGGGAGTATCCAGAGTGCTTCAGCCCCAACCAGCACAAGATCTACCTGAAGAACAGCTACACCCTCCCTTCTCTCCACCAGGAGATTTACCTCAATGAGAACTGTGAGAGAACTACACCTCTTGAGAGGGCAGGGTGCTCAGCTGATCATTGTCTTGAGAACTGTAGAACCCGTTCCTACTGTGAAGATACGGGGCGCCAACAGGGGGGTTCTCCAGGCTTGTGTGCAATGAGGACAGATAATGCGCTTCCTTCTAATGGTTCACACAATATTCTTAATTCTTTACCTCAGGATAATGTCCCTCTTCCCGTTCATCCCTGTGTTATTGTGGACACTCGGGATCCTCTTGATGTCACTTCTGACCTTCTAGGAAATGATGTCCGCATTGAGCGGATTGACTCTTGCATAGATCTAAACAAAGCTTGGAATTCTTTAGAACCTGCTCAGGATTGTAAAAATGTCACTGTTCCAGGATCAAACTCGGATATTCTAGGATTCAGCAGTGCAGCTCAGATTACTTCAGCCTCTTTATTTGGTGAAAACGCACAACCAACCCTTTGCAACACAGTTGATGTACTTCCACAGAGAGTTCGGATAGTTCCCAACACATCACATTTACCTCCACGAAACCAAGCACATGATGGATTTCCTCATGAACAGGGTGTCACTAACTGTAAACTCAGTGGAAATGGACAGCTTTCACAGTTTGTGGCTGAATTTAGCAAAGTCAGTTCTCATCGCAATCCATTTGAATGTACAACTCAAAAGCAAGAGGGTATCTCTTTAGACTGCACAAAGATGACTTCTCGGGTTAACACTGTTGATATGGTGTGGGAGGTTGGGAATGAGGACATGACAAACTGGCATATATTCAGCCCTTCATATAAACAACCACAAGTTGGCATGATATCCTTCCCATCAGCACCTACTACAAACAGCTCTTGTTGGAGTGAGACTAAACTAGAAGACCCTCAGATGGAACAGCTGGTGAAGGTTGATGGCTTGGGCCATCACACCCAAATTAAGGCCAAGAATTTCAGTGCCAAATGGAAGTGGGGTAGACAGGGACTCCCCGAGGACAAGGTACGACTGTGGGGGGCTCAGATTCTGTTGGCCTTGGAAAGTCTTCACGAGCAGGGCATCATGTGTCAGGACCTCAACCCAAGAAATGTTCTACTTCGCAGCAGTGGTATGTTTTCTAATGCCATGTCTTTAGCCTTTGAACTCTGATTCTGTGGGCCACTGTCCAGTAGTTATGTTCGATTCATGAACAAATCCTTATTTTAAGGTCCTGAAGATCTGAAGGGAAAATTCCTTGATTCAGTTAAAAAAATGGCCTATTTAGATGTGTCACTCCAGGTTTGACATCATTGTTACCAAACAGCATTGGTTCATCATCATTGGATTGTGATAACTTTGTTTGAATATACGTGACAGCAAATGAAACTTGAGAGGTGCAGCGGAGATGGAAATTATTAGTGGTTAATGAATTAAATTTCAGTCTGTTCCACATACAAAGCATCTTATGACTTCAGAACACTTCGAATATAGGGTTATTATCTTTTATGGAACTATATTGTCATTTCATTGTATGGAAAAGAGCAGCTCAGACATTCGGTCTAACATCTCTTTTTGTGTTTCATGAAAGAAAGACAACAGGTTTGGAATGTCATTCTAGTAATTAAAAACACTTTTTCAAATATATTGCACACAGGTGAGGCATGTCTTACGTACTTTGGACAGTGGACGGAAGTTCAGCCTGAAATTAACCCTAAAGCAATGGAAGAGATGTACTGTGCACCAGGTAAAACATTTCAATTGGTTTTTCACAATTACATCAAACTGCAACATTTCTAACAGACATTCTGTTCTCTTGAGATGTAATAACAAGATTTTTTACTAACTTGGAGCAGAAATTGGAGGCGTGTCGAAAATCACAGAGGCATGTGATTGGTGGAGTCTTGGAGCTTTGTTATATGAGCTTCTTAGCGGCATGGTAAGCAAAGTTCTTTTTTATTTCTGTTTTAAAAATAAATCATTTAAAATTAACCCAAGAATGACTGCAAATGTTTGTTGGATTGTTGGATGAGACACCTTATCTATGTATTTGTTAGTGAAAGTCAATTTATTCTGTGTTTTGTCATGTATAGAGTCGCCTTTGAACAAAATCTACTTCAATTATATGCTGTATCAAAACGTTATTTACATTATTCGACTGAACCGGACAGGTTATCTTAAGACTCTGAGTGATTAATATGGCTGCTAATACAATGTCTCGTTCCCTTCTCTCAGGGAACCAGGGTTACATGAGTAACCAGAAACGTTCCCTTTCAAGTTCGGTTCTCTCAGCATTGCGCCAGTAGCTGACGCTATGGGGATTGTATAAAATTACGCCATAGTAATAGCGAGGAGTCAATAGATAACCACCAGAATACCATGAGTGTGGTGCAATAACCCTGAGCTAATAAATCAACAGCAGGAAGAGTGTCAAGGCAGTCTTCTGTTAACAAACATAGTTAAAACCTTCTACAGCACTACAGGGGGAGGGCAATACTGACGCCATGGGCAATGTCACAGGTGCTCTGTTTAGTCGAGCACAACTAGTCAAGCTTAAGCACTATAAGCATGAAGGCAGAAAGGCTGTGGTGGCGTTGGCACTGCCCAAACTCAGAATAAGAAATATACACCCTGATTCCTGCACTGACAAAACGAGGATACATCCAATTTGTAAAACCTGGCGAATGTGTTTGGCGTGGCCCATCCCACCGCCATACAAATATCTTGAATTGACACCCCTTTTGTCCAAGCCTATGAAGATGCCATTCCACTAGTAGAGTGAGCCTTGACGCCAATAGGGCAGTCCACTCCCTGAGATTTATATGCCAGTGCGATTGAGTCCACAATCCAGTTTGAAAGCCACTGCTTTGATACTGGCTGCCCCTTCGCAAGTCCACCACAACAGACGAAGAGTTCTTCAAGCACTCAATACATATATGTAGCGCTCGAACTGGGCAAAGCGGCTGAGATTGGGAGTGCTCCCCTGCAGACCCCGCCTCTGGAGGGAAAGCCGACAGCATTATGATCTGGGCTCTGAAAGGGGTTGAAAGCATTTTTGGGAAATATACCTTTCTAGATTTTTAGGTTGACCCTACAATCCCTGGGTCTGAACTCTAAGCAAGACGCCTCTATTGACAGCACTTGCAGATTCCCCGCACTCTTTACTGAAACCAATACCAGCAAGAGCCTCTTCAGAGAGAGCTTGCAAATTAGTTTACTGTAGCGGCTTAAAAGTAGGTCCTGTCAGAGCTCTCAATACAAGCGACAGGTCCCAGATTGGTATACTATGGGTGGCCGAGGGGGATTCATCCACCTAGAACCTCTCAGAAACCTTATCACCAAATCACATTTACCTGGTTTGTTGTAAATCCATTGGTCACTGCCACATATACTGAGTGTGGAAGGTGTGCATCTGTTGAGGCCTAATGGTTAGAGAGTCGGACTTGAAACCCAAAGCTTGTGGGTTCGAGTCTCAGTACAGGCAGGAAATGTTCGTGGGTGAGTGAATGAACAGAGTTCTTTTCCACTAACATTTCAGTTACTCACTCACTCACATCCGCCCATACAGTTGTCATTTCTTCCATGGAGCTCCAGCTACTCTCTCTCCGACGCCACTGTGGACATAATATCCTCATCGTTTTCAGATGTGCCAAAAGATACTACATTGTGGGCTTCAGGGGAGGGGCAAATGCTAGCTTCCCTAAAATACACTAAAATACCCTAAAATACAAGAAGATGGCTCAGATGGACAATGGCTCAGGCATTGAGCTGACGGGAGCTAGTGACGGGAGCTAGTGACGGGAGCTAGTTACTCCCTCCTGGGCGAATCTGCTTCTTCCGCAGCTTCCGAGCTTCATCTCCCATCACGAGAGCAAGCCAAGTGTGGAGAGAATGGACTGTCGTGCGGACAGTGGGGGCGGTCCGAGCCACTCAGTGCTGTCTCCGCTAAATTCCTGTCTGAAAATTTAGTCCTAGCCATATCCCTACCCCTAAACCTAACCCTACCCATAAGTTATCCCTAAAATCAGAGGGAAATAATGGGTGAATAACACTGATGTAGAAGCACCTAACCCTGGTTGTAAGCCTAAACTTGACATAAACTGTAAACTTGTCCCTCAAATCTGGTTGATTGTAATGTTGCTCCAGGATCGTGGTGATCCTGGCCTTTAGAGGTCCCCCGCAGGTAGAACATGTCTCACGAAGCTTTGTTGTCAGCCACTGATGCAATATTGAGTGAACTGAACTCGAAAAGGGAACAGCAAATCTCCTTGGTCTTGAATGTGTTTCATTTGTTCAACTTTGTTTCTCTCCAGCCGCTGTGGCAGTGCCACCCTACAGGCGTTCACCCTCACACTCCCCTCCATATCCCAGAGTTCCTCAGTACTGCAGCTGCTTCGCTTCTCACTGAGGTAACTGTTCTCTCAATACAAACTGATAGACAGTGTGTGCAGTGCTTGAGTGTTGAAGCTCCTCAGACATTTTTGTAAGGTTTTTTTAGTTTTTGTAAATGTCATTCTTTTTAGGACTTAATCAAATTTGCTATGTTTCCATTCAAATGTGAGAATTTAACTGGAATATTGCATAAATCATTTGCAAATAAAGCACTGTTTCCATCCCATGTGTTCAAGAGAAGAAAACCGTCACTTCCAGGGAAATTTGTGCAAAGCAAAGTCATGTTAGTTTTGAGGGATTTCTTCAGTAAATGTGTTTCCTTCATAGTTTAAAAGCATTTGTTTTTTATGCATATGGTTTTTATGCACATTTATAGAATTTATACGCATCTTGGCTTTCAATCCAGCAGTTTTTTAAGTGACATCGCAAAATTCGCATAAAATTAGGTGGATGGAAACACAGCTATTGATGGATTGTTTGGCATTCAAATTATAAAAAGCAACAAAACGAACTAGTAGTTTCCTTCGAACAACTTAAAATTATCATAAACATATGTTCATAAATATATCTTAAAACACATGGATATGGCATGGAATAGTAAGAACATGAAAGCAGTGTAAATTGTACTTGTCAATTATCCACATGTACATTATCTGTACTCATAAATGTGTTTGTGGTGTAAGACCATCTTGTTCTAATGCATTTCATATTGATATATAAACTCTTTTCTCTTCTAACTTTGTATTTTCTCCATTAAATTTGTCAGACTTGACAGTTCCCTATATGCAAACGTTTTCTCCATGTTTCCCGCAGCTGCTCCAGTATGATGCGTGTTATCGTCTGGGATCAGGAGGTGGCGGCGTGAGCGACATCAAGTGCCATCCGTTTTTTACCTCCGTCCCGTGGCTCACACTCAGCCAGTCACTGACGCCGTAGTGCCTTCTGAAAGTATTCACCCTCTCCATTTGTTTCTGCCTGTTACACCTCCAGATATTAAAGACCCTGTGTGTTGAGCACAATATTCATTACACTGAGTTTGAGTTTCCTCACTTTAAAATGAATTTCCCCTTGAAAATAATGACTACACAATGTTGCAAATCTTTATTTTGGCCTCATCTACCCAGCTAACAAAAATACATTCTAAGGATGTTTTACTAACGTTGTCTTTAAGTTATGAAAACGTTATTTCTGAACGTTCTTAGAATGTTCAAAACGTCTAATTTTTTAAAATGTTTTAAAAAATGTTTTTTCTTGGTTATGTAAAGCATTGAGAGTGGAAACACCTCAGTATGCTTTTATTTGACCAGCAGAAACAGTGAATGAGGGTGAATCTTTACTGAAGCTCTGAAGTGGATCAGGATTTATGGATTCATCATTTACTTTCACCACCATCTGGTGGCACCAGGAGTTATTTCTCCACATCAGCAGTTTTCTACATCACATCACAGACCTGCAGTGAAAGCAACTGGATTGCAGGGAAGCCCATTTCTGGCATATAAGAAAAAAAATCATGCTTTTGTAATTTACATTTACATTTATGCATTTGGCAGACGCTTTTATCCAAAGCGACTTACATTGCATTATACTATATATTTGTATCGGAGTATGTGCAATCCCTGGGATCGAACCCATGACCTTGGCATTGCTAGTGCCATGCTCTAACCACTGAGCTACATGAAAAGTCACAATTATGACATACAAAGTATGATATGATTTAAAGAGTAATAATTAGGACATAAATATATATATATATATATATATATATATAACTGACATACCAAGTTGACATTATGACTTAAAAGTAGAAAATCTGATATAAAAAGTCAAAATAATGACATACTATGTCATATTTAATAGATGAAAAGTCAAAATTCTGAAAGTCATAATTATGACAAAAATATACTAAGTCGACATTGTGACTTAAAGTACAAATTCTGACAAAAAATACAAAATTCAGACATAAAAAGTCATAATCATGATATACAAGTCAAAATTTCAACTTTATCTCATAATTATGGCTTAGTATGTCAATTTTGACTTGTCATTATGACTTTTTATATCATAATTATGAGAAAAAGTAAAAATGGTGATACTCATTTAAGAGATGAAAGTCTAAATTATGAAAGTCATAAGTCAACATTGTGACAAAGTACAAATTCTGACATAATTCAAAATTCAGACATAAAAAGTCAATTATGATATAGAAAGTCTAAATCATGACAGCCAAAATTATGGCAAAAATCAATTATAACTTAAAAAATTTAAATTATGGCTTTTTCGACTCTTTAATCTCATAATTATGAGTTTATTAAGATTTGCCAAAGCATGATTTTTTTCTTTATGTGACAGAAATGTCTGTAAAATGAGTCAAAATGACAGTTCTCACACACATCTCACAGAAAGGGCCCTGCATGAAGCAAAAGGTTGATTCGGGGCAGTGAAACTTTGTATTTGCTGTTCTGCAGATAAAATGCAATATTACTGAACACCAAACATCTAATCGTGTGTTCTGTCCTCTCCATTTTCGACTGAATGTCTTTTCTTGATCTCACATGATTGCATTGAATAAAACCACTAATTTCTTACTAGTTGTTGTTAATTATTCTGAAATACGAACACAAGTGTCACAGCAAATATATTAGCATGCCTGAGTCTGATTAGAAGCTTATTTCATTAATGTGATCTTTTAAAAAAAAAATTTTTTCTTTTTCAAAAAGCATCAATAACCTCACGTGTTTGTGGAAGTGTAAAGCAGAGGCGTTTATGGTTTGTAATATTTTTAGGCGTGAGAATATCAAACCAAGTGACCTCAAAGCATCTTTAGCATGTGACCAAACTCTGAGAGCTTGTGACCACATCCGGCCCAGTGCATGAAGACATGGACGAGACTCTGCACTGTAACTTACTTTCATATTCTCCAGAAGCCTTGTGTGCGTGTAAAACACAACCACTAACACACAAACATACACACAGGCTCTGAAGGGTAAACCTCATCTGATGCTGCATTAGTAATATGTGTCCAGCAGCAGCATCAGTCCCGTGTGGAGTCTGAACACGCTTCATCAGAGCAGCGTCTGCATCACGAGCCTTCTACCAGCAGCCATCTTTTGGGCTCTTTAAGGGGTTAGTTCACCCAAAAATGAAAATTCTGTCATTAATTACTCACTCTCATGTCTTTCCACACTGTAACACCTTTGTTCATCTTCGGAACACAAATTAAGATATTTTTGATGAAATTCAAGGGTTTCTGAACCACGCATAGGCAGCAACGTCATTGCACCTTTTGAGGTCCAGAAAAGTATTAAAAACATCCAAAGCATTAAAACAGTCATGTGACTGCAGTGGTTCAACCTTTATGTTATGAAGAGACGAGAACGACACAGAAGAGAAGATATTGTTGAAAAATTTAAGTTGTTTTTGTTTTGTTTTTGCGCACAAAAAGTATTCTCGTCGCTTCATAACAAGGTTGATCCACTGCAGTCACATGACTGTTTTTAAAATGTCTTTAATACCTTTATGGGCCTTCAAATTTGTTATGACATTTCTGTGTGTAGGGAGGTCAGAAACCTCTCGAATTTCATCAAAAATATCTTAATTTGTGTTCTGAAGATGAACGAAGGTCTTACAGGTGTGGAACGACATGAGGGTGAGTAATTAATGACTGAAATTTCATTTATGGCTGAATTAATTATTTAATATACATCTTTCTTTTTTTGAACACATTACAAACCCNNNNCCCCCCCCCCCCAATCAATGTTCCTCATTTTAATGAAAAATATGAAAAAAAAATATGGAATATGTATCCCTCTTTATTCAATATTAGGATGTTCTGGGCTCATCAAAATCCACCTCCTAAAAAAAAAAAATTTTTTTTTTTAAAATTAAATCAGAAAATATAAAATTAAAATCTAATTCAAAATATTAACAAAAAACAATAGTATATCAATAAGACAAAAATAACCATGTTATCAGTCCTGATAAGCATATCCCCCCCCCTTTTTATTTTTTTAAAGTTGCCAGCCAGCGCCAGCATGTTTCATCATTTTCACAAAACTTTCACGGCCCTAAGAATATTTTGTTGTATTAATATCTTAACATGTAATATATCAAAAGAAGAACAGAGCCTCTGCTTTAAAAAATATTCTAGCTTCATTCTAGATGGGTAAATTTCATACAAAAAAGAAAAATTTTAAACAAAAAGCTGAGAAAATTGTATTTTAGTCAAAATCTTCGTCCGGATGGGATTCAGAATCTACTCCATCTTCAGCACATCAACACCTCAAAGCTTCAGTGTTTCCTCTTCATGGGTCCATCATTTGATTCGGTAGCGTTAAGCAGTATTGATGTAAATACCATTCAACGATCGCATTATTTAACATCGCATTGTTACTCAAAACTCCAGTAAAAATCAAGTTCCGAGGACAGGGTAAAATCCGCATTTCTGGCAGGGTTTCCCTGGTAAAATTCGCATTCCAGGGGCTAAAGATCATGTTATTTATATACTTCAACCCGCAGACATGAAAAACAACCCGCAGCAACAGTGATAAAGTAGCCCAATTCTGCGGGAAAACCATGGACTTGGCAACACTGCAAGTGCATCAGCAATTGCTTCTATCACTTGTTTCTGCTTCTTCTTCACCTGTGTTTTGATCCGGAGATTCTGTACTTGTTAAAGGGGACCTATTATGCAAAATTCACTTTTGTATGTTGTTTGGACATAAATGTGTGTTGGCAGTGTGTGTACACAACCACCTTATAATGATAAAAATCCAACCATTCTTTTTTTTTAATCCCCATAAATCATAAGCAGTGTCTCAGAACAAGCCGTTTCCAGATCCCTGGCAGTGTGACGTCACAAAAGCCACAGGCCCCGCCCACGAATGTTGACAGACATTGACGTCTTAACATAGAACCGCCCTGAGCGAGTTCACAACGAGTTGTACACAGTCCGCCATTGCGTCTCTCAAGCATTTTAGGTGTTCTGTAGCTGGATGGATTCATCCACAAAGATCTCTCCATTTACTCCTGAAATCTGAGCTGCTGAAGACAAGGTGGATAATTTTGTTTTTTAAAGAAAATGCTCCCTCAACTCTACCGAAATTCGTTCATGTCTGTGCGAATCATTTCACACCGGACTGCTTTGTGAACGAATGTCAATACAAAAGGACAATACAAAACACAGTCTCCAGAGCGATACTGGATACGGCAGTAATGAAGGTGAGAGCACTTTATTACAGTTCATCGGAGTTGATTTACGGGTATAAAGTTGACCAGTTTATTAAGCACCACCTGAAAAGGCATAATAAGGTCTTTATATAATTGTGTACTATTAGTTGTAACGAGTGTTTCTGTGTAATACGCTGTGTATGTTGATGATAATGCAAGGGAGAGAGAGAGAGAGTTTATGGATAATATTTTAATGCACACTTGCACTGTGTTTTATTAAGCTCTTACAGAGATTTTCTAGAGTGAAAACGTACGCTTCATATTTTGTGTGAAGTACAATAAACGTCATAAATCTCATCGTAAACTGGCTTGTACTAATATAGTGGATAAAAACAAGACGACAATTTAAGTTATAACCGTAATTAAACTAAACTATACCTGTTCTATCTCCATGCATCATATAGTCACAGTTTCTGACATTATAGTGCGTCCTGACTGAATCCTGACACCTGAGAATCAGCTCTTGAAGCTCCGCCCTCTTAGGCCGTTCGCAGCAGCTCATTTGCATTTAAAGGGCACACACAAAAACGGCGCGTTTTTGCTCAACCCCAAAAAGTGGCAATTTTAACATGCTATAAAAATGATCTGTGAGGTATTTTGAGCCAAAACTTCACATACACACTCTGGGGACATCAGAGACTTATTTTACATCTTGTAAAAGGAGGCATAATAGGTCCCCTTTAAGAAGAAGTGTAATAGTGCCCCCTATCATATAACAGTGAAAACACGGATTGCTAGAAAATGACGCCAATGGCGGGGAAACCGTTAAAAATATTCCAATAATAATAATTATGATATTATATTATTATGCAGTCTATATGTAAATAAAATTGAGAATATTAAAAATAAATGAGTTCTTTTCAGGAAATGAAGCCATTGAAGACAGGTCTCTTTGTTCACTTATTGTTTGTCAACCCTATTATACCATTATCAAATGATTGAAAGTGGATTTCTGCACAAATATCAGCATCAATGTCAAATTACACTGTAAAACTTTCAACCCTGTCAGCATTCAGAAAGAACGCTTTTGTCCAAACTATTTTAATGTATTTCAAACGTATTTAGCTTAAGATGGAACAATGCGGTCTCTTTAAAACGGTGGATTCTGATTGGTTGTCGATGTTTTTAAGGCTACAGGCATCACTGAAGGTGATCGGACTGACCTCAGCGGTGCATACAGACACACTTCTGTTTCTGAAAAGAAAAGCCAACAAGACAAAGCTGGAGCATTTCATTCATTTTATTGTTTAAAATCTTATAGTTTTGGTTCTTTACACGGGCAGACAGAATCTGATCGTCTGGAGTTGTGCGGGTGAAAAAACAAAACACCTGCGACACACTGGAACATAGTGTTTCTGATCTTATCTGTTCAAAGCTTTTTTTACACTGAAGAGATTAAATATGACATACTGTATATTACTAATATTTTATTCGTCATTTAGAAACAAATAATTGCACAGGTCATGGTTTGTGTGTTGGATTGTACATAGAAGGACAGGACAGCGCCACGGCTTTGCTGCGAGGGCGACAAACTCCATAATATTCTGAAAACCCAGTGGACATTTACATGGTAAAACAACTCGACATGAAGCTAATCAACGCGAATCCACTCCAATCACCTGCTGCCATCGATTACTCTAACAGTGACGCGTCTTCCCCTAGTGTGTCAGACGGGTGGTGATGACCGTTCTGTGCGAGTTGCGGCTCTTTTGAGTGCGTTCACATGTCCAGCAGCAGCACCCGAGGGTCCTCCACCACCGATTTGATCTTCCTCAGGAAGGTCACCGCCTCTCTGCCGTCAATCAAACGGTGGTCGTACGTCAGAGCCACGTACATCATCGGCCTGATCTCCACCTGAACAAAGCCAGAAAACACACACAACGTCTGAGAATGAGCAAAGAAGAGCACGAGTGCACTTTTTCCATGCTGTTGGTTTTTCCGTTCATTTTTCCCATAGGGACTTTAAAAAAAGTCTTTGTTAACGCATCATAATCCATGAACCGAGGAGAATCACACCATCACAATCTTTGATTTGAAGCAGAAAAGTATTTGAAAATCGGACAAAAAGACCAAGACTGTGAACTTAAAGGCTTTAGTGAGGGAGAGACCTAAAATCCCATGAAGCATTGCAAACAGCATAATCCAATTAAAACTTTGGAGAAAACTACTTTTAAAGTTGATTATATATATAGAAACAATATATTTTAATGTAAAATGTCCACAAATACAAAGTATTTTGAGAGCACATCTGGATCAACTCAATTCCGTCATTTGTGGTGCTTCATGAAAGTGGGCGGAGCTAAAGAGCTTTTCTGGCATGATTTGCACGCCATGACACTGATTTCCGCACAGCATCATGGGTATTCCAGCTTTTCTCCACAGATTCCAGAGTTAAAGGGTTAGTTCACCCAAAAATGAAATTTCTGTCATTAATTACTCACCCTCATGTCGTTCTGTAAGACCTTCATTCATCTTCAGAACATAAATTAAGATATTTTTGATGAAATCTGAGAGGTATATGACTAGTCCACAGACAGCAATATAATCAACACTTTCAAGGTCCAGAAAGGTACTAAAGACATCGTTAAAACAGTCATGTGACTGCAGTGGTTCAACCTTAATGTTATGAAGAGACGAGAATACTTTTTGTGTGCAAAAGCAAAACAAAAATAACGACTTTATTCAACAATTTCGTCCCTCCTGTCAGATTCGTACGCTGTTTTTCAGCTGTATAGAAATAATACTATAGAATAAAGTCATTATTTTTGTTTTGTTTTTGCACACACAGTCAACATGACTCCAGTGGTTCAACCTTAATGTTATGAAGCGATGAGTATACTATTTTAATGATGTTTTTACTACTTTTCTGGACCTTGAATGTGGTAATTTCGTTGCTTTCTATGGGAGATAAAAAAAAAATCTCAGATTTTATCAAAAATATCTTAATTTGTGTTCTGAAGATGAACAAAGGTGTTACGGGTGTGGAACGACATGAGGGCGAGTAATAAATGACAGAATTTTCATTTTTGGGTGAACTAACCCTTTAAAATGACAGTTTTAAAAATAGGTTTGAATGATGAACAGATTCAACAAAAGCATATTCGACTATAATTTATCATTAAAAATCTGCTTCCCTATGCTCTTTGGTTGTGTCATCAATGACTGCACAGATAAAAACAACAACAGTTAACAGCTTTCAATATATATTTGACATGATCTTTGCTGTTTACTCAATTCATTAACTGAAAACATTGTGGACTTCCTTTGAATAAATGTCACTAGTTTATTGATTTATAACAAATTTCACACTTATTTAAATTAATAATTGGCTTTTTAAATAAAAATAGTTCCCAGCATGCTTTGTATAGGACTGGATAAGGAGAATAAATGTTGAAATTATGTGTTAATTTATTTGTTTTTAGTGAAGGTAAAGACCTGTTAGTGTTTAATGCTGTCATGTTTGACATTTAAAAGAGTTTCTGTAATTTTTGTGGTTACCATTGTGCTGAAGAGTAGATAAATGAAGGTAAACACTACGTTGACTCTATAAGCAATGAATGCGCTAATGCCAGTGACAATATCTTATTTGTTCATTAAATATACATGTTAAATAAGTTATATAAGCATGTGCTGTGAAAGCTGTTGATCAGAACTGAAATAGATAAGATTAATTGGTTCCAGGGCTACAACTCTGGTAGTTGGAGCGATTTAATTTTTTTAATGGTCAACTTAAAAATTTGTATTTATGCTATTAATTAAGTTCCTCTAACTCAATGTAGCTTGTTGAATGTAAATTCACTCAAAGTTGTCAAAACTTAAAAAAAAAAGTGTTGGCTCTACAAAAAAAAATTTACGCAACAGTTTACATCAGTTTTTTTTTTTTTTTCCTCGAGTGCAGCGAGACTCGATTATTTGCGGTGCTCAATGAGAGTGGGCGGAGCTAAAGTCTGGTGCAATTTGCTCGCTGCAATTCTCTGATTGGTGGAATTTTCTGTACAGCATCATGGGTAATGTAAATTTTCAGCCCAAATTCCACTGTTAAACAGGATTATTTTATAAATACATTGAAATAATGTGAACGGATGGCTTCAACATTNAAATAAGTTATATAAGCATGTGCTGTGAAAGCTGTTGATCAGAACTGAAATAGATAAGATTAATTGGTTCCAGGGCTACAACTCTGGTAGTTGGAGCGACTTAATTTTTTTTAATGGTCAACTTAAATTTTTTTATTTATGCTATTAATTAAGTTCCTCTAACTCAATGTAGCTTGTTGAATGTAAATTCACTCAAAGTTGTCAAAACTTAAAAAAAAAATGTGTTGGCTCTACAAAAAAAAAAATTAACGCAACAGTTTACATCATTTTTTTT
Source organism: Anabarilius grahami (assembly GCA_003731715.1). NCBI lineage: Eukaryota > Metazoa > Chordata > Actinopteri > Cypriniformes > Xenocyprididae > Anabarilius > Anabarilius grahami. The sequence goes on from RJVU01033795.1 coordinate 31,974, forward strand.
TTTTTTTTTNNGCGAGACTAGATTATTCAACATTCGATTAACAACCTCTGAACTCTTAGTAGGTCTGTCTTTAACAGTTTGTAAGTTATTGTTAAAAAAAAAATACCTCTATGAAGAAAATGAATGGAGTTTTTACTTCACAAACACAACTGTTGCGCTCTTAGACAAAATGTTCACATCTAACCTTCCCAGCAATGGCCACGGGCCGGTCAAAGATGCCATGCATGCCCAGAATGGCAGACTGTGGCGGGTTGATGATCGGTGTCCCAAACATGGAGCCGAACACCCCTCCATTACTGATGGTGAACGTGCCACCGTCCATGTCCTCCACAGCAAGTTCATTCTTACGAGCCTGTGGGAAATCCAGAAAAAAATAAGTCAGAAATCACCCAGAAACATTCAATCTGACACTTTTAATAAGTCTTTTTTCTTCTTCTTTGCATTTCTCCCTAATCTAGTTGTCTAATAAACCTGGCATTATATATATTCTGAATATTGTTGACACTTTACTTTTGTTCCTCTTTTGTAAGTCGCTGTGGACAAAAGCATCTGCTAAAAGCATGAAAGTAAAAGGCGCTCTGATGAACGCTCTTAAAACCGGACCGAGTCATTAGAGGAATAAACCGCAGTATTTTTCAGAAATTACATGGTTTGATTTTTCCCATCACTTGACATCAGCTCTACCAGTGACACCACCGCTGTTTTTTTAGGTCATGTAACATATTTACCTAAATAAAGATTTCTGGTTAGTTGCTCCATTTGCAGCTAAATAACCATGTCTTCAGACAGCAGCTCAAAACAGACGCGTCCATCTTTCTCACCTTTTCTCCCAGCTCGTTGATGGTTTTCTCAATGTCGGTGAAGTTCATTCCCTCCACTCCTCTGATCACTGGAACCACGAGACCCTGTGAGACGAGACAGAGACTGCGATGAGAAACAGACGCTGAAGATCAGCTGCACAGTAACACAGCAACAATCACTCTACTGCCATAAGATTAAGAATAAAGAGCATAAGCAAAAAATCTTCTGAACGGTGGTGTACGTGTTCTCATGAGATTCACGCTTTCGGAGGCCTTATAAGAGGAATAAATCTGTAGGAATTACCTTTGGTGTCGCAACGGCCACACTGATATCCACATATTCCCGATACACGATCTCTTTGGTTGTGTCATCAATGACTGCACAGATAAAAACACCCATTAACAGCTTTCAATATACAGTATATTTGATATATGTTCAATATATGTTCTTTACTGTTTACTCGATTAATTACTTTCCTTTGAATAAATATCACTAGTTTGTTATTTATAATAAATCTCACACTTATATGAATAATTGCCTTTTTAAATCCTCAAGCATATTAGTGTATTAGCTTTTATTTTTATATTTTTGGTTTTCATTTAAATTTTTAGTAATTTTGTTGTGGGTTTTTGTCATTTTTAAATATGTTTTATTTCAGCTTTAGTTATTTTAGCACATCAAGTGTACAAAAATGTACTAAAATGAACTGTGTGTGTTATTTTATTTTATTTAAGTTTTTAATTAATATTTTGAATCATTTTAATTTAGTAATTTTGTTGTGGGTTTTTGTCATTTTTAAATAATTTTTTTTTTTTAAAGTAAATCCAATCTAAGTTAATCTAAGTTTTGTTAGTCTAAATGCAAATGAGAAATGTTAACTTGGTAACTGTTGAAAAGTTTTTTTTATATTTTATTTTATTAATATTTTGAATTAGTTTTTGTTTGTTTTTTAAATGTGTTTTTATTTCAGTTTTAGTTTAATGGTTTTTTATATTTTATTTTATTTCAAATCATTATGTTAGTCATTTTGTTGTGAGTTTTTGTAATTTTTAAATACATTTTTATTTAGTTTTTTTAGTAAATCAAGTTAATCTAAATGCAAATGAGAAATGTTGCCTTGGTAACTGCTGAAATAAGTTTTTTATATTTTATTAATATTTTTAAATATGTTTTTATTTCAGTTTTAGTTTAGTATTTAAAGTTAAACTTTTTATATTTTATTTCAGTTTTTAATTCATATTTTGAATTAGTTTTTATTTTTATATTTTCTGTTTTCATTTTAATTGTTAGTAATTTTGTTGTGGGTTTGTCATTTTTAAATACGTTTTTGTTTTATTTTTAATTTTTTTAGTAAATCAAGTTAATTTCATATGCAAATGAGAAATGTTGCCTTGGCATTTGCTGAAATAAGTTTATATTTTATTTCAGTTTTAATTAATATTTTAAATTCGTTTTTTAAATATTTTTGTTGTGTGTTTTTGTTTAATTTTTATTAGTTTATTAGTCTATAAAGTTCATTAATATTTATTTTTACATCTATTTTAATTTTAGTTTATTTAGTACATCAAGTGCCACATTTTTAAACATTTTATTTCAGTTAAAGTTTCTTTCAAGTAACAGAAGTTCATGGTTTTAGTTTTAGTGAACAATAATAACCCAGATCGTGACAACCCTACAGGAGTCTGTTTCAGCATTCGGTCAGATACGACGGCCTCACCAGCAGGTACATGCAAGTATCCGATGAAGAACATGAAATGGTGTGACTCTGGGCAAATATAGACACACACTGGCCTAATGAAACCGTGTTAAACGCGGCTGTCTATGTAGGCCAAGCCAATGAGGTTTGGAAGGAAAGAGAGGAGGGGGGCGACTGAAAGGTAATCTGTAAAAATGTTCTTTAGACTCGAACAGACAACCACATAACCACACACGCTTAGCAGTGGCTTAATCTGAAGTGGTCAGATGCTGAACTAGCAAGGCTCAAACGTGTGTGTGTGTGTGTGTATATGTGTATGTGTGTGTGGAGACATGTACCAGCGTTAACGGCAGGCTGGTCTGTCAAAGCGTAGGCAGCAGCTTTCACAAACGCAGACATGAAGCCCAGTTTGATACCGTGTTTCTTCAGGAAAGCATCTTTATATTGTTTCCTCATCTCTGTAATGTTGCTGTCATGAGAGAATAAGGAAACATGTAAGACATCTGCAAATGAACATTTACAAGGAATAGTTGCTCAACCTCATGTCATTCCAAACCTGTATGACTTTCAACCATGAAATACTGAAGCAGAAGTTCAGCAGAATGATTTACACTGTCAAACTATCATAAAACATGTGAATCTTGCACTGTTTCCCAGGGTCCTCTGAAGTCATAGGTGAAGGTTTGTGTGAGAAACTGAACTGAATTTTAAGATGAATTTTAGAACATAACAGTGGTAATTTTCCTGTTTATTAATGTGAAGCTGCTTTGAAACAATCTGTACTGTATAAAGCGCTATAGAAATACATGTGACTTCACTCACTGTATGGGAAGAACTGCATGAAGAATAAAAACCCTTTTGTGGTCCACAGGAAAAAAGTTCAATAGGTTTGAAACACAGTGTACAAGTAACAGGATTTTGATTAGGGTTAGGCATGAGTATAGAGCATGAAAACGATGATTGAAATGATGAAATATTTTGATTTCTTTTTCTGGTTATGGCAGCATTTTGGATGGTATCTTGATGGTCTGATTGGTTAGCATTAAGACTAGCACTTTGATAATGAAAGTGAGGAAAATAAGGAGCACATTCACAGTCAGTGTAATTTTTTTGTAGATAGAAGTTGTAATATTTCACCGTGTCCTAACCAGACAACGCTGAGACGTGTGATCAAAGCCGTCTTTTTCATGTTAATCAGAGTTTTTGTCCTAAGCAGCTGCGACGATTCTATTTTAGAAACAGTTTCTATTTCTGCGACATCGCAGCTGGAACAACAACAAAGAATGACAATCTCAGCTACTGATTATGTGCTTTATTTAATGTTTTAAGAATTTAATATGAGTTTGAATATAATTTCACTTGCAGATAGACTCCGCCCAAATGCTCTTCTGATTGGCTGTGATTTGTGATTTTGTTGCGAGTGCAGTGAGACTCCGCCCACACACTCTTCTGATTGGCTGTGAATTTGGATTGATTTGGTAGCGAATGCAGTGTGCCTGCAGTGAGACTCCACATGCTCTTCTGATTGGCTGTGATTTGTGATTTTGTTGCGAGTGCAGTGAGACTCCGCCCACATGCTCTTCTGATTGGCTGTGATTTGTGATTTTGTTGCGAGTGCAGTGAGACTCCGCCCACACACTATTCTGATTGGATGTGAATTTGGATTGATTTGGTAGCGAATGCAGTGTGCCTGCAGAGAGACTCCGCCCACACACTCTTTTGATTGGCTGTGATTTGTGATTTTGTTGCGAGTGCAGTGAGACTCCACCCACACACTCTTCTGATTGGATGTGAATTTGGATTGATTTGGTAGCGAATGCAGTGTGCCTGCAGAGAGACTCCGCCCACACACTCTTTTGATTGGCTGTGATTTGTGATTTTATTGCGAGTGCAGTGAGACTCCACCTACACGCTCTTCTGATTGGCTGTGATTTGTGATTTTGTTGCGAGTGCAGTGAGACTCCGCCCACACACTCTTCTGATTGGCTGTGATTTTGGATTGATTAGGTTGCAAGTGCAGTGTGCTTGCAGAGAGACTCCGCCCACACACTCTTCTGATTGGCTGTGATTTTGGATTGATTTAGTAGTGAATGCAGTGTGCCTGCAGTGAGACTCCGCCCACATGCTCTTCTGATTGGCTGTGATTTGTGATTTTGTTGCGAGTGAAGTGAGACTCCGCCCACACACTCTTCTGATTGGCTGTGATTTTTGATTTTGTAATGAGTGCAGTGAGACTCCGCCCACACACTCTTCTGATTGGCTGTGATTTTGTTGCGACTGTGAATTTGGATTGATTTGGTAGCGAATGCAGTGTGGCTGCAGAGAGACTCCGCCCACACGATCTTTTGATTGGCTGTGATGTGTGATTTTGTTGCGAGTGCAGCGAGACTCCGCCCACACACTCTTCTGATTGGCTGTGATGTGTGATTTTGTTGCGAGTGCAGTCAGACTCCGCCCACACACTCTTCTGATTGGCTGTGATTTTGGATTGATTAGGTTGCAAGTGCAGTGTGCTTGCAGAGAGACTCCGCCCACACACTTCTAATTGGCTGTGATTTTGGATACACTATCGCATCTCATAGGCACTTCAGTTAACCAGTGTTCATTCACTCTAGCTCACGCAGATCAAACAACAATAATTTATTCAAATTATGATTGGAATATTTGAAACAGATGTTTCTTTTTCAAAAACACATACATATTTAATAATCTAATGCATGTGTTATTTTTCTCATATTTTCCTCAACAGCTAAAACGGCAATGCCTGACATTACAAAATATAATTGGAATATTTGAAAATCAAAAACAATGATGACATATTTTGTAATTTAACTGTTATTTTTAACAGCAGCAGTACATTTTCATTAATACGGTCACGACATGCATACCCACAAAAATGAGTATCCCTAATTTTGATTTAAAATTCCTTGAAATGTAAAAGCACAATCCAATGCAAATAATCCCACTAATAACTCTTCAGCAATGATCTGCAACAACCAAAAAACCTCTGTTTGCGTGGTCCGTGGCATTTAAGGTTAACTTTCCTTACTAAAACCCAATCAAGGATGTTGTGGACAACAGTCTGCCCAGGTTTTGAGTGAAAAGGGCCGAGACTGTAATTCTCCATTTTCCTGTCTCTAACACCGTTTAGCCTCTCCGGTTTCTCCGCTAACGGAATTAGGACTGTCCCAAGACACGCGCTCTCAGAGAAAGGAGAGAAGACGCGATAAAAATCTTCACTTTCCAAAGCCTTCAAATCTTATTGGCTTGTCATAATAGCCCATAACGTTCCGGGCGTCTCGCACGCTCCCTCCGAAGGCCCGTCTCAGGGGACGTCCGGGGCAGATGCTCACAGGCCGCAGACGAGCGCGCTCCTTCGACTCCAGACCGGCAGAGTCTTCCTCCATCCCATCAATGCCAACGAGATTAGCGGCAGAACACGAACCCCGAGCAGCTGAAAGGCAATACGGCCATTTGCGCTGGGGAGAAATCCTCAAAGTGTCATCTTCAGGGGTTAGCGAGGGAGGTTGTGGACATTAACGTTTCCTTGTAAATTAATAAAGCCCATTTTACCCTTCTTATCTTTGTTTTGACCAACATTAGGACCAAATATTTACATTCCGTGCTTTAAGTGGCGATTCGGTTTCAGAAATCTCTTCCTGTAGGCCAGATTCCAATCTATAACCATTTGGACGGGCATTGCGGAGCTTCTAATCAGGTTTGGGCAATAAGCAAAATTTTCACAGGCCATCGACAGACTTTCCTATGTGTCAGTGGTCTGTTCTGCACACTGGCAGGCACAAGTCTGGACACACTTCCCTGAATGCTTGAAATCAGTTTTGTACACAAATATTAAGTGTGCGCATAAACTGTATCTCAAATAATTAGAGATGCACCGATTGCAATTTTCTTGGCCAATTCCGATTTTTTGTTAGTGTGATCTGCCGATACCGATTTTTGCCGATTCTGATTTTCTTTCTAAGTTTATAATTGACAACATAAACAAACAAATCTACAACGCAAAGTTTTATTTTCATAAAAAAAAACAAAAAAACAAGTCAGTAATAAAATATAAACAGCTCAAATAAATGCAATAGAATAAAGAGAGCTATGAAACTAAGTTTTTCAGGTTAACTGGGTTTCTATTCAGGTAAGAAAATACTACAGAAATTAAAGTAATCAAATGTAAAATAACCACAGGTTATTATTAATAACACATTCAGTGTTATTTTACATTGGTTACCTTAATTTCTGTAGTTTTTATTGTAAATATTAATACAGATAAATTCTTACCATTAAAGTTATAAAATGTATTCAGTCAAGAGCAGAAAGTGTTTTTTTTGCGCTTTTGTTCTTTGATTAACATGACAGACAGCAGGAGGAATATTGGACTGCTGTCCCTTTAAGAGTTTATGAACGGTGTTCAACGGACTCAGTACTGTTACAGACAACATGGGTTCACTTTTTTAGCTATTTAACGATTCAAAACTGACTGTTTATCTGAATACTCGCCAAGATTGCCTGTGCCGCAGGTTTTGACATACTTTTTGTATGTATTTGACAGTTTAAGCGCAGTAAGCCCCTCATTTTGGTACTCGTGACTCTGTTTGAGACTGAGCGTGGCTTGTCTGCTCCACTTATATAGATCAGTGGTGCGTGTGCTTTTGGTGTGAGCGCGAAACCTGTGGGAATGACTAAAATGATGCGCAATACAAGCACTATTTAACTGGAGCGAATGAGGCGAGTAAGAGAGAGGAGGCGCCCGCGCGGGTGTCACTTCGCCGTGACAGAGAAGAAAGCGAAAACGGTTCGGCTCGGAATCGGTAAGAAGTGAGACTGATCGGCCGATCATGAGGGGAAATCGGGCGATCGATCGGTGCATCTCTACAAATAATGCAATCCTATATACGCTGCTGCTTCTTCTGAGACTACATTTTAAACAGTATCTCCGCCTAGAGTTTAAGCCAGAACCAAACTCGGCTCAGACCTTCAGACTGCTCTGACTCGGGTTGCTCTCATCTTTTCTAACTGATCGGACTTTCAGTATGCGTAAAATGGATGAACAAATCTACGAAAAATCCCATAATCCCAAAATTTTAAACATGAACTCTTACTGAGTATTTAACCTACATCCACCATATATCTATCTATCAATCTAACAACATGCAGAAACATGTTAGCAATGTGTTAAATCCTGGTAGAAACACAAATGTTAAATCATGCTAACAAGTTAAAATGTGTGGAACATGTTGGCTCATGTTAACAATGTGATAATTCATGCTAGAAACATGCCTGCAATGAGGTAAATCATGTTAAAACATGTTAGTAACTTGCTAAAACAAGGCGTTTAAATATGCTAACAACTTAAGAGTAAAATCTTCAAACTTCAAGCTTTTCAAAGTTATTTTAAACTTTCAGACAAGCCAACACAAAGAACTTTAGGCTGAAAATACAGGAACAAACCTCATGTCAACTTCATTGAAGGTTGTCAACATGGCACAGGTGCTCTGTGCTTCCTTCAGCCGCTGAGCGATTCGCAGTCTCATGCGGTTCATCTTCACCTGCAACAAAACCACAGAAGGGCTAAGCACTTTCAAGCTGAATTCATGTTATTTTCAGTGTGTTTCATTTTTGATAACATTCATATGTTAATATAACAATGTTTTGAATGCACCTTTTTCTTTGGCTATAAGTAGTTGTTTTTTTATCAGCAAAGACAGAGTTTTTATAACAGCAACTCTGATTTAAACCTCAGCAATAAAAATGATGATCACGTTTACTTTGGAAATTATTTCTTGTGAACTGTTTCAACAATTTGGCCTGACAAAATGTTCATGGAAATCTCCAAATGGCATTTAACACTGTTACACATATGTAAATAGTGCATTTCATTTTGGTGAAAAAGATGCATAGGTTATTTTTCACTTTTTGTACCCTTAAATTAAACATTTCCAATCAAAAGGCAATAATTCAACAGGCTCTACTTTTTTTTTTTTTTGTTGAGAAAAGTCAAGAAGAATAAAAGAATAAGAAAAGAGAAAAATTACCTTAAGTCATTTCAAATCAAATACAGATTTACTGAATATAGTCATAGATGAAAAATGTCAAGGTATAATTTGAGCCACATCACAGACACAGACGAAACTAAAAGCATTGGCATTTCGTGGTCTAACATGATCATGCAAATACACAACAGCTCCACCAGTGACTGAAGAAATCAAATGCTGTGGCACAGTCTAAGTAGTCCTAAATTAGTCAGTCTTCTTTAAAGTAATTAATTCAATATTACCCAAGAAAGATCCTAACAGAACGAGCACAGTAGGGTCATACGCAGCAAGGCCTGTCAAACTGGGGTATGAAAAATACATTCTATAGTACTAGCTCTATAGTAAACTTAGCAACATACAGTATATAAGCTGCATTGTGTGTTCATCATACAGCAAGTTTGCTGTGTTAACGGGTGTCTTACCCTGTGCTCTGAGCGGGCAGCTTTGGCTCCAGTGTCAACAGCAGCAGGAGCAGCAGCAGCAGTGGGTTTGATGGCTGAAACTGTCAACAGACACAAGAGAAGAAAGTTTTAGGATGGTTCAGTCCTACAATGTTTATTAACAAAAGCAGGGTATCTGCAGGGTTTTTAAAATTAAATTTCAGGTTTTTTCAGACCTTTTTTTTAGACCTGCACAAATAAAATTAATACCATATGGGTGAGGTAGAGCAATGTACCTAACAGTACACTGTACCTAAAGGTAACATCCTAAAACCATTAAACGACTGTAAAAAACTATGATTTAAACAACTGTACAGGGTAAAATGGTGATTACGGAACAGCAGAAATATAGTGGTTACCCTGGTAAACCCTGTATACAAAGCATCTGTGACGAGTTTGAAGGAATTTTATAAATACCATAAGGTAAACAATGTCATAATTCATCAACAATAGATCAATAAAAGATCGTTTGGCATAATGTGCAGCAATCACTGACTGTGAATGCTCTGAAACCACTTGTAGAACAAGCAACAGCGCTGCATTTTTTTTTTTTCATGCAGCGCTCAGGATTAAATTATCGCCTTCTGAAGTTTAAAAATCAATCATATTAAGGCATATCGCGATTCCTGTTTATTTAAGACCACTTGAAATAATTAAGACTTTTCTTATACCATTAAAGGACTTAAATTTGATAAAACTTAATTTGAGAGTTTTTAAGGAGCCGCACGGACCTTGAGTATTGGTGCTAGATTTACCAACCAAAGTTAATGTCACAATAAGCACAATACGCACCATAGAACAAAATAAATGACATGTTAAATCTATGGTGAGGTTTGATTATGTTAACAGAGTAACACTCCTGCTAATGGGGACTAACCTGGTTTAGACTGGATGGGCTGGGCTGGCACAGGGGGTATAGGGGGCATGGTGGAGGGGATGGGACCTGCAGCAGCAGGAGCAGGAGCAGCAGGAGGAGGTGGTGCAGCAGCGGCCGCAGGCGTCTCTGCTGCAGGAGGAGGTGCAGCCGCTGTCTTAGCAGCTCCAGCTGAAACATTTCATTGAGTCAGAGCTGAAACCACTGCAGCAGAGCATCACTCACTTACAATAATAACCACTTCCTAGGACAGAAAGACCTGATACTTTATTTCTGATTGTGGTTATTATGAAGATGGAAATTTTAAGTGTGGGTATACATATATATACTTTGCCCTAATAAAGATTTCAAAAGTTAGTTTACACAGGGCTCAGACTCGCTCACCCAGTTTAAATCTAGATTAAAGACGCATCTCTTTAGCCAAGCGTTCACATAATGCATCTCATATCAGATCAATTGCACATGATTATCTTAGCTTAATGTTATGAACAGCAGCTACGCTAATTATACTCCATTTGCTTTTCTGTTTTGCCTGACTAGAGAGGACATCAGCTTCAGTTTGGATACAGCCTCTTAAGAAGACCGCGCCAACTCCTGCAAGGATTTCGGAAGACGCAATCATCTGGACCAACATGCACATTGCACAATTTCTATATCCTGATTATTGTAAATGTAATTCATTTTTCCAGGAGCTCATTGCTTCTACGTTCAGTTAAACTGCTAACAGTGATTGTAAATTAATTGCCTAAATTATTACATTATTTGCTAACTGCATTCTTTAAATTGTAATGTTGACATGCATTCTCTGTAAAGCTGCTTTGAAATGATATGTATCGTGAAAAGCGCTATACAAATAAATGTGAATTGAATGTCTAGAAGTAAAGTTTTAGAAGTTTAATTCATTTCATTTTCAATATATTTTAATATATACAGAAAATGTTTCAATATTACTATTAGAGATGCATGAGTCAAAGTAATGTCCATATGGCAGCTATAGTATAACAAGTTATGTGAGTTATTATCATGACAAAATGAACATGTCAGGCAATGATTACAGCCTGTGACAAGAACATCAAGAACATTCCTTTAATATATCATTATTAGTTTTTGCTATTAGCAAAAAGAAATGTGGCTGACCTCCTTTCTTGAGTCTGAACAGAGGAGTTCCTCCTTCCACTTTCCCGCCATCAGGAACCAGCAGCTCCTCGATGACTCCTGCGGCTGGAGAGGGAACCTGCACCGACGTCTGCAGGACGGGCCACATGTTAATTAATTGATGAGCTTTAAAATCATTGAACTGAACTGAATCAACACTGAACTGACTTCAGCTGAGTAATGACACTAGTCTTTTTTTAGAGCTGCTTCAGAGCAGAATTGAATTCTTTCTGCATCATTAATCATTATTTTCCTGTTTATCCCTGTAAAGCTGAAACAATCTGTATTGTATAAAGAAATAAATCTGACTTGACACTTAAGCCGCGCACACACTTAACGATTGTAAGGCCGATTATGAATGTAAATTGATACTTATGACTGATCGCGCTCAAACGCGTCCAGTCAGAGCCAGTTGCGTTCAACTGCGATTACAGTCGGTGTTCAAATTCCATGTGCAAGTATTTAAATCTGCTTCAGGAGCAGGAAACAATCGCTGTATGTTGAGCACAGTTGTAGAATGTTTTAGCTAGTCGTTAAATGTGTGCCCGGCTTTGATATAAAACAGGAAAACAATTTACATTTTGCACATGGTCTGTTGAGTTTGCACATAGTTTAAGGATTTATCTAGCCCTACAACAACTAATTAAAAATGCTAATAAACAATTAATTTATATTAATAATTATCCTTGATTAGTCGTAACCTCAATTAAAACATTTAAATTAAAACATTTATTGTTAAACATCAAATCTAGGTTTAAAACTGATTTAAAAAATTTAAATATAAGCAGAAAAACTGATGTCTGTATATGAACTGTAACTGTAGTACTGAAAATAAATTTCACTGTGTTCAGAGGAGTAAATGTGCTCCTGCAAAACCACTTCTTAGTTTGTGGTTTGCAACCGTTCTGCAGCATTCAGACTGATAGGTTTTTTTTTTTAAATCATTTTATATTATATTGCTTTTTGTATAATAATTTTGTAGCATACAGAATTCAATTGTGCAGATTGTTTGAGTGCACTGGCATGAAAAATATGATTAATCAATTATTAAAACAGTTATTAGTTGCAGCCCCTTGTTTTAATGGAGTTTCATCAACACTTCTTACCTTATCAGTCTCAATTTCACAGACGACCTCATCCTCAGAGACTGTGTCTCCAACAGCTAAAAGAGACACGAACAAGGTGAACAAGGTCCAATCAAGGTGAACCGCCTGTAATGCACACATGATCAACACATCTTACCTTTCTCCCACCTGACGTCTCCCTCTGTGACAGACTCGGCAAACGCTGGGGTTTTTACTGTAATAACTTCATTCCCTGCAATCACACCAGACATGTCATGTGGTGTGGCGTGTAGAAATGTGTTAACCACTAGAGATATATCCATACTGTTCACACCACTGAAGACAAGCCTGCCTAAAAGTGGTTGTGTGATTTAAAACAAAATTGATTTTTTTCAACAGGTAACTGGATTAAAAAAAGTGCAGTGGACACAATCACTTCAGCAACAACAAGATAAGAAGCGCTGCGAGAAAGTACGTCTGCAGTAGCCTTGATTGAGCAGAGTTTATTACAGGTAAGGTGAATAATTAATAGAGCGAATAAACATCACCAAATGAAACAACCAACATTTCAGGTTTGGCCCCGTATCGTGTTTTGTATTCTAGCATCATATATGCAACATGATTCCTCACATATGAAATATTTATCAGCGTCCATGCTGTGCCTGTATATTATTCTGCTTATTACTTTACACAAAATATTGATTTAATTAATGTTTTTGTGAAGACAACAGTTCCTAGCACGCAGTCTTCAGCCAAGACAAACTAGAAAATAACAAACATCAGGCCACTGAATGCTGGGATTGATGAATTACAATCAACTATTCCAGAGACGTGTAATAATGCTAAATATTTCAAAATCATTTTTGATCTTACGGCTGATGAGATTTAGAAAGGCTGCATCCATTCGTACACACTTTAAATGTTGAGTTGACTCAAATGTTACTTTTTCTGAAGGTTTGTAGTATTTTCAACTTTTTGAAAATGTTCAAACAATAAATTTATTCTTTATTTAAAAAAAAAAACTGATCTAAATCTTAACTTGAAATAAGCAGCAGATTCAGTTATTTCAGCAATATAAATCAACAGTGACAGGCCTATCAAAACCACTTATGAGCTCAGGGTAACACTTTATTTTAGTGTCCTTGTTACATACAGTAAATTATGCATAATTACATGCAACTAACCCTAAACCAAACCCTATCCCTATAGTAAGTATATGTTGTTAATTAATATTACTCAGTACTTAAAATGTATAATTGAGGGTTCATACACATTTTAATAAATTTCCATGACTTTTGAGGCAAATATTCATGACCTACCATTCCATGAAACGTCTATGTATACAAGTAAAATAGGAATAAAATCCATGTTCATATTTACCACAGCATATCTTAACTCAAATTAAAGCAATGCGGTTTAACACAAAATAACATGTATTTAAATAACGCTGGCACACCAGAAAAGACGGCTACATAAATTCATGTTAAACATATTTCAATATACAGATATTTGTGAAACAAATTTCCATGACTTTTCCAAAGCTTTTTGCATTTCCAAAACATTTCCAGGACTGGAAATTGCTATTTGAAAAAATTCCAAGACTTTTCCAGGTTTTTCTTGCCTCTAATAATTACACTGTAACAAGGACACCTAAAAATAAAGTGTAACCGACCTCAGAAATGGAGACTTTAGTGCGTCAGTGAAGGATGACCTTGACCTTCAACAGACACATGACCATAAATGAGTGAAAGAATTGTGTTGACATTGTACGACATAAACAAAACAGTTCATCATGACCAAAAACCAAGGCAAAATGTACATTAGCTAGGTTTCCATCCAAAGTTGTGAATTTAACTTATGCACAAAATTGGAATATCGTATAAATCATTTGGAAATAGACCACCATTTCCATCCCATGAGTTCAAGAGAACAAAATCAACACTTTCTGGGAAATTGGCGCTGTCATGTTCTCTTGCATTCAGATGCTGGTGTTTGGGAACAATTGTGTGAGATGCTTCTGGAGGGAGTTAAAGCAAATGATTCTGATGACAGATTTATCGGATGCCTGTATAAAGCACGTACATTTTTATGCGTTTCATTGAGCATTTTTCATGCGATATCCCAAAATGTGCATAAAAATAGGTGGATGGAAACATAGCTAATGATGCTGTGCAACACTTTTTTTAACAACTTTAACCTTAATTTAAAGAACCAGTGCATGAGCTGACACGTACTGTGAGCGGCTGTGGTGTTGAAGTATCTGATTTGATAGACGCTTGACCGGGTCTCACACCTCCTGAAAACCAACAGCACAATCTAGTGAGATCTTTTATTTGGTATCGGTGGGTCACCGGTGACCACGGGTCTGCCTTCCCGAATAAATCCTCTGGGATCAGTGAAATGCCGTATACTTACGGGCTGTTCTTGAAGCTGACGCACTGACTAGCTGATGATATACCTGGAGGAAAAAGGAGACACAGGAACATCTAATCATGATTGTTTGCACTGTCAGAAAAAGAAAGATACAAGACTGTTAAAACTTGTACCTTTACAAAAACACCATCTATGTCATGCAATACAGAGGGAATATCACCAACAATCATAAGATGGAGTGGGTCAGAACTCACCTGACGTAGCTCGTCTCGCGAGAACACCGTTTCCCTAGAAGAACAAGACGACACCAATCCATCAATGAGCACTAACAGCACTGAACTGTGCAAGTCAAATAGCAGGGACAACATTCAACAGAGAACAAGATAATCTCGTCTAGCCAGACTTTGACAAACAACATAACATCTGGTTTGTTGTGCATTGGAGCGCCTGTCATAACCAACCTCAGTCTTCTGCATGGGTTTTTCCTACACTGAAAGTATTTTGGCGGATGTTAAAATTCATCTTTGTCCTGCCAAAGATTTATTTGATCATTTAACGTGCGTTCTGCAGTACTGGTACCTGCTGATAGTAGGGCTGGACGATTAATCCAAACCGAAATTCAGAACCTCTAACCGACGTAATTTTCGACGTAAAGTGTTGGTCATTTCGGTTTTTTAATCCTGTTAATATTTCCCCCTTAAAAACATACTATCGCGTGTGTAGCCACGTGACTTTGCCTTGTCCAGTCTGCGGCATGGAATCAACACAGAGGTGAACGCTGAGTCAACACTGACGGAGCGCAAGCGGTGAGCTTTGCGTCTTCATTAAACTTTGTCAGTTGTAACGTTATGTGTTTTACGGTTTGCCAGTTTGGACATTCAAGCGATTAGAGGATCGGATGTGTGTTATTATATCGAGCTACCGCTGCATTGAGGCACGAACACACATACAAACAGTAGCTGTGAAGATCGCGCGCACATAGGAACGCAGAAACTAGTTGTCAGCGCTGTCCTGTGATTTATCACTAAAGTAGCTTAGAAACTCAAAATTATTATAGCATATATTTTTCTACTTTTGAAGTAACCATTTATAACCCACAGCTTCACAATTAATAGAGAGACGGTATGACTAATTCACACACGCAATCGCTCTCATTACGTACTGGTACTGTGCTAATTTATCTTTATCTGATTTACAACGAGAAGAAATCTGTAAGAAATGTTACAAATTATAGATAAAATAACTAAAAGTGAGCTATGATGTCAGATCACTCTTTCAATAGGAAAAAATATCCCATCTTTAATAGTCAAGTATATTTACAGTACAAACCTTGTAAGTGAACTATGAGGGCAAAAAAACAACAAACAATATTTAAAAAATACATAAAAACAAAATTGTATAAAATACTTGAGATAAAGGTTTTAGAATATAGTTGATTCATTCATTTCCACTGGCCAAATAGTATTTTAATTGTTTTAAACAATTCAAATCCAATTTATGCAGTTTTGCTGATAGGGTGAACATGTCTTTTAGGATGTTTATAAGCTATTTTTAGTGGAAACAGATCGGCCTACTTATTTATTGCAGTGTAAATACAATTGTCTGACTCGGCGCGTCACTGACAAAGAAAAATAATACATGCAAATCTTACCGTTTTCTTCAAATTATATCCTTCAAATACAGTGGTAATTGTTTGAAGATGCCTTCACACAACATCAACACCTCCGTGCAGCTGCGGTTACACAGTAAGCTATTATCATTGGACCTATTCAAACTGGACAACGGACAACGACCACCGAATCCAACAGTGTCCTCCAAAATACCCAAGTTAAGTGTCCAACACTGATCGTCGTTCTCGCTAAAATATTCATAACATCTGCAGTTTAGTTTAAAGATTGTGCACCTATCACTCCTCGCTGTCATCAAAGCAGCGTGTCACAGGAAAAGTGATCAAAAGTAGCACATCTATCTAAATTCATATCATTTTTGTTTAACTTCTGCGTAATGTAATTTCAGTGCTTATGGCCATTAGTGAAAGTGTAATAGTAATGTAAATGTGTATATCAAAATGAAAACGTGTTTCCACACGAGTTTAAATCTTTTTATTATTATTATTATTTAAACTGTTATTGTGATCATGCACTGTATTTATAATTATGACTCATAATGAGGATTTAAAGTGGTTTTCCTTCATCTGCCGTCAGTCCTGCAGCTCGCCATCGGTGTCGCCAAACTGCTCTGTCTCCAAAATGTTCGTACGCATGGGTCAGAGTTTGCTTGGAGGTGCGCAAATTTTCCCGTCAAGTTTTTCTTTATAAATCCCACCTTTTGCGCAGGAACTGGTGTACGCACGCTTTATAAATGAGGCCCCAGGGCTGCATTTATTTGATCAAAAATACAGTAAAAACAGCAACATTGTGAAATATTCTTACAAATAAAAAGTCTTCTATATTTTATAAAATGTCATTTATTCCTGTGATAATTTTCAGCATCAAGTTTTCAGTGTCACATGTTCCTTCAGAAATCATTACAATTTGATTTGATGCTCAAGAAACAATTCTGATTATTATCAATGTTGAAAACATTGTTGCGCTGCTTCATATTTTTGTGGAAATGGTGATATTTGTTAGTTTTCTTTGAATAGGAAGTTCAATGAACAGCATTTATTTGAATTATACACAATTCTAATGACTAATATTGCGTTCCCAAATGCAAATTTAAACGTCACAAACAAAGTAGCATTTACAGTGAATCGAAAATGAAAACACTGTTACAGCAAGCATCCAGCACGTCAGACTATTATTTATATAATTACATCACAGCCGTTGCAAATTATATATTAAATTCCCACCTCCATTCATAAAGTTACAGAACACGTTTCAGCGCCGATTCTACTCGCATTTGGCGCGTTGACCCATTTGAACTATTTTAGGGACCGTTCATATGTCACGTCTAAAAACGCATGGAAAACGCGCCGGCGCGGCTTTCTCCTTTCCAACGCGCTCGGGCGCTGCGGTGGCGTCTGCCGTTACTAAGCAAGCATGCAGCGCGTCAGACTATTATTTATATAATAATGATAATAATCTCACAGCAGGCGAGAGTGCTGTTGTACTGAATATCAGCACGGCTATGTTACTTTTACTTTTCCACATTCATGTGTTCATGTATATTGTGCAGCTCTACTGTGCAGTACTTTATTTGACAAAAGCAAAGCAATGATTTGTTTTAATTAGGAAGCTCTATTTTAAATGACTGTTTTTGAAAAGAATATTGTAAATGACTCATTTTATCATCATTTGATTAAAGATATGGTTGAAAGTCCAACATATAAATAACTCCTAAAAAGGGAGGAGCTTAACATGTTGATTCCCAGCTCTGTATTTTAAAGGATTGGTTCACTTTCAAATTAAAATTTCCTGATAATTTACTCACCCCCATGTCATCCAAGATGTTCATGTCTTTCTTTCTTCAGTCGAAAAGAAATTAAGGATTTTGAGGAAAACATTCCAGGATTTTTCTCCATATAGTGGACTTCACTGGGGTTCAACGGGTTGAAGGTCCAAATGTCAGTTTCAGTGCAGCTTCAAAGAGCTCTACATGATCCCAGACGAGGAATAAGAGTCTTATCTAGAGAAACCATCACTCATTTTCTAAAAAAAAAAAATTTAAATTTATGAGCATTTATGGTTAAAACGTATATCATTTTAAATTTTTTTTTTAGAAAATGTCTGATGGTTTCTCTAAATAAGACTCTTATGCCTCGTCTGGGATCATGTAGAGCTCTTTGAAGCTGCACTGAAACTGACATTTTGACCTTCAACCCGTTGAACCCCAGTGAAGTCCACTATATGGAGAAAAATCCTGGAATGTTTTCCTCAAAATCCTTAATTTCTTTTCGACTGAAGAAAGAAAGACATGAACATCTTGGATGACATGGGGGTGAGTAAATTATCAGGAAATTTTATTTGAAAGTGAACTAATCCTTTAATATGCATGACATGACAAACTACTAATCTGATCACACTTTGTACCAGAGCAAACGAACAAAGCAAGTTATGGAAAAACTTCAGGCCACAAACAGGAGCGCCGATACATCACTGCATCTGACGGGCCATTAAACAGCAGAAGCCTGGAGTGACAGTCAGGCACACATGTGAGTCACATGATCTATCTATGTCACAGGGTCAACGGGCAGTGAGAACAACCAATGCTGCGGCTGGAAGGACTTTGACATCTAAAAGACGAAGCAGATGAATAAATTATCAATGCTCTTAGAATTTTGGTAAATTACCGACAAATTTTTCCAGTCTTTCAAGTCACCATGAAATCAAAATTCTTCAATTTTTAATGGAATATTGCTGTATTTATATTAAATGATTTATCGGTGCACATCATTGTTTTAAATTCATGTTTCTCATAATCTTGAATCAGAATATCTTCCTCTTACAGCATCTCTTCTCTTCTCTGATGACGAGGGCGGGAAAACCTGTCACTCACATGAGATCCACCAATAGCAAACCACAACCATCCAATCAATTCTACACAGACAAAATCAAGCCCCGCCCTACATTTGTTCTTGTTTGAGAGGCAGTTTCACTCTGATATACGGCACAATAGAGAAGATGAGCACAACTTCAGCTTCATGCCGACTTTAAAGCACTGATAAATAATATACATAATTACTGCAAATAAGATGTTTGCACAAACTGAAATTAAACACTTATTTAAAGGATTATTTCACTTTCAAATAAAAATGTCCTGATAATTTACTCACCCACATGTCATCCAAGATGTTCATGTCTTTCTTTCTTCAGTCGAAAATAAATTAAGGTTTTTGATGAAAACATTCCAGGATTATTCTCCATATAGTGGACTTTAATGGCCTCCAAACGGTTCAAGGTCAAAATGACAGTTTCAGTGCAGCTTCAAAGAGCTTTAAACGATACCAGACGAGGAATAAGGGTTACGGAACGAACGCGGCGGCAGTTTTGCTTTTTTCCGTAAGCATTCAGCATAAGCGTTTTGAAGAATGCGGAAACCGGAAGTACGTTCAAGGCGATTTTTTGTGTTTATAAAGTATATACAGTTGTATTTTTTCCGAAAACAACCGATGGTTTCGCTAGATAAGACTCGTATTCCTCGTCTGGGATCATGTAGAGCTCTTTGAAGCTGCACTGAAACTAATTTTGACCTTCAATCGTTTGGAGGTCATTGAAGTCCACTATATGGAGAAAAATCCTGGAATGTTTTCATCAAAAACCTTCATTTCTTTTCGACTGAAGAAAGAAAGACATGAACATCTTGGATGACATGGGGGTGAGGAAATTATCAAGAAATTTTATTTGAAAGTGAACTAATCCTTTAACATGTTTCCTCAAATGTTACTAAAATTAAAAATGACCCACAATAGATTGACTACTTGTGTTAATTTGGGAAGGGGTGCTAAATATGACCGAATTATGGCAGATATCAATCATTAATGTGGCATTTGTACAGTCACTTCAGAAGATGACGAGAAAAACAGATCAGCAGAGACAAAACAAACACATTAGCATAACACACGACAACAAATATGAATATTAACAGGTTTTGCGAGCGTCGCGTGACAGCTCGATCACATGGGAAGTTTGACAGCAGACGATTCTCAAATGACCTCAGTGATCTACAGATTTGATTTAAAGTTTGATGAACGCACCATATAAAGCATTAAAAGCCCGTGAGAGTGTCATTAATGTGATGTGAAGGTGTTTGTGCGCGAGTGTCCTGCTGCCCTTGGGCCCGCGCGCGGCCTACCGCTGCCGTCATCATAACGGTCATCGCGCTCAGTTAACCATCATTCGGTCATTCAGCGGGACACATACGGGTGAAAGACACACGTACCTGCCGCAGGGCGGTGATCGAGCGCCCGAGGCTCCGGGTGAGACAGCGGGAATGGGATAACATGTCGTCGGGGTGGACCGCGCGCACTGCAGCAGCTCTCACAGCACAGCACCGGAAACAGCGCCGCCACAAGCCGGAAGCTGTGCGGAACATACCATCACGAGTCAGAGAGAGGGGAGCGAGGATGGAATGAACCATTGATTTCAGTCTGGATTTATAACACTAAATGCGCAATGGAATAATATTGTGTACTTTTTATACCATTTATAATTAACGCGCTTATTAATAATACAATTTAGTATCTAAAATATAAATAGTAATAAATAAAACGCAATAATGTTATGTATTTCAAGTAAAGACTTTATTATACGCGTTCTAAACGCCCAAAGGAAATTATAATATTTATTTTGATCCCATTTATATTGTTTTTATTTTGTATTTATTTGTTTTTTCTTATGAGGAGCAATAAACGTACAAATCAACCTCATCCACATCAAAGTACACAAAAATAGCTTGTCATTTCAGCATTTTCAGTAATAATAATTAACAAAAAAATTATGTTCTGAGGATAATAATTTAAATTTAATAATTTTCCTTCCCTAGTAAATAATTATTAGCTAAAAATAGTTCATTTCATGATCAAACTTATTTAAACATATTCTACATTTTTCTATCATGTACATAAAATTCACCAAAAGTGAAAAGTTTAAATAAAATTCACGAAACGACTGAAAGGCAGTTGTTTACATACTCGGCTGTGTGTCTAGTCTCTGATTGGCTGGCATGTTGATTAAGGGCGGCTCTGGCCCCGCCCTCTTCACTGGAGCCAGATCAGAGCGCGTGCCGCGAGCACACACTGTCAGTCAAGCGTCTCCAGAGCAACAGGTAAGCGCGCGCTCTCTCCTCTCTCTCATCATGTGCGGAAGTTTCTCTCATTCAACTGGCGCTTTCATCGGCTTTACTTTTACCTCTTTTTTTGTGAAAAAACTGCAATATGAACGTTGTAATTCTCCATTATAATACTGCTTTGAAATGCATATAGTCATATCTCACGTATGTGTATGTTTCATAATTATTACACGTGTTTACATTGAACATTTACGTTCAAAAAGTGCGAAAATATAGATATATTCAGATTAACATATAGAAAATGGTGCATGAAGTAAGGTTTAATTGAATCTAAATTAAATCTAGACTAATATGAAATGGACTGAATTTGCTCTTTTTCTCTGTTCTGTTTTAATAACATATGAAAAAGTGATAATACATAATAAACAATACTCACAATTCTTTAAAACCAGAATTTATTGAATAAAAAAAATAGTTTTGTGTGTATTTAAGGATATGTGTAATGCAGTTTATAATAATGTAAGAAGTGTGTGGTATATATATGCAATGCCTAATTTCGTTTATAAAACATTACAGATTTTCAAGGCTCATACGGAAAGTCCTGCAGAAAAACATGAATCTGAGTCCACCTGAACAAAGCATGCACAAGCCGAGCGACGGCAACAAATCCGAGCACCTGCTCCCTTGCTTTCGCAGAAGCACGTACGACGAGCCTCTCGCTTCCTACCACAACGGCTCCATTATATCTCACCTCCTGCGTAAAACCATTCACAACAAACTGACCTCCCTCGACAGCAACCTCCTGTACCTGCCCTCCGAGTCCAGCGCGACGGATGATTTCGCTCAAGAGGACCAGAGCAGCAGCGAGGATCTGTCGGCGAGCGCAGACGTCGAGCGGCCGTTGAGCGAACACCTCCAGGCCAAACGTGCCCGGGTGGAGAACATCATACGAGGCATGGCAGGGTCGCAAGGAGAGGCGGAGAGGGACTGCGAAGCCGCTCGCTCTAGACGAGACAAACGCAAGCAGAGGCTCCCGTTGCACCAGGAACCCGACGTCCGACCGAAGACCAGCAAAGATGAAGAGTGTCACAAACTCAAGGAGCAGCTCCAAAGCATGCAGCGACTCCTGCATCAGCTCCAGGAGAAGATCTCCCATGTGTACGACCAGAATTACTCGGAGAACGAGGAACGAGGCGGATCAGAGCGACCGAGATTGAGCGAAATCCACCACCAGGTTAAAGTGGAAAGCAGCGACAGGGCGGTGAAGAACCTCCAGGAGACTCTCAAGTGCGAGCTGACCAGGACTGTGAGCGAAAGCATCGATATGGTCTTCAAGAAGCTCTCGACGACCCTACCGAATCAATCGCCTCAGAGTCCGGAGTCCTCGGAAACCCAGAAGCCAAGCCAAGACGATTCCCCGTCAGAGCTGTCGGACTCGGAGGAAGTCGGCAAGTCTCACTTCGAGAGCCCAGAACACCAAACCGAAGCCTTGTCCTTAGTAGTCCGTAAACCTTCCCCAACCCAGCTAATCCCGGGTGTAAAGAGACCCTACCCGCTCCACCAGAGTCCGTTCCAGTTCGGCTACAACGCTCCTCTGCACGACAGCCAGATCCTGGAGCACCTTTTGAAGTACGGACCGCACTCGGCCTTCTCCGGACTGCCCTGTCTGCCTGCTTCCCTGGAGAGGTCGACGCCAGACTCCATGGAGCATTCGTGGGAAAGCGTGGCCATGAGATCCAAGGGGCATCTGGCTCAGCAGCACCATCGCGCCGGACCTCCCGGACTAGTCGCTGTCGACGCGCTCTGCCTCCCGCATGTCAAGATGGAGTGTGGAGATCTGCAGAGCATGGCTGAGAGAAGCTCCTTCATGTCCCTCAATATATCCTTTGAACGCTGCGTCTGTAGCTCTTCAAAGGGATCGTTCTTCCTTTTATTAGTCCAATGCATTGGACCAAACCAAAAGGGTTCGGATAGCGACTATATCCAGTGTTGCTCAGAAGAAGGAAAGCCATACATTTGGGTGAACTATTCCTTTAATGCCAATGATGCCAATCTCTCTCTCAGACACTCTTTAGAAAAAAGGTTCTATTTTAGAACTCTAGAGTCAATTTTAAAGAACCCTTCATGACAAAAATGTTCGAAGCATCTGATGGAACCATTTAAAGTTCCGTAATAGAACCTTTTCTTCTAAGAGTGTGTGAAAAAGAAAATTGTGTTTCTTGGATGTTGTTGAGTTTGAAGTGTGTTTTTTTCTCTCTCTGAAATTCATTAGATTTAATAAAATGGCAACACTTTACAATAAGGTCTATTTTGTTAACATGCATTATCTAACATAAAATTATATATATTTAAAGCATTTATTAGTGCTTGATAATAAAAAAACAATCATTGTGCATTAGCAAATGTTAACAGATTCAACTTTTGATTTTAAAAACACATTAGTAAATGCTGACATCAACTATAGAAGTGTTGGTCATTGTTTGTAACTCATTAATGTTAACGAATGACCCTAATGTAAAGTGTTTTCACAAAAATAGAGTCAGACAAGTCTTATTGAGATGTTTCAGGAGAAACTTCGCAGATGACAGAGAAAGTATTTAATCTTGTTGCTGCCTAGACTGAGATATTCAAGAAATCTCACTGCTGATTGTTTGCAGTTTCATAGTTTATAGTGGATGCACAACAAATGTGTTGAAAGAAATACGTTTCATGTTGCAGGAGTCGTTTTTATCTCTGGATGATGTTCTTTGTTTAGCTTCTGCTGCTTTTGAAAAAGCCCTCTCTTTGTTTAGTTGACTGTTTTTATTTAATATAGAGTAGTTAACATTGAGATATTGCTGAACAAACGACCAGCTCTCGAGCTCGGCGAACAATCGTTGAATTGAGTGCAGCGGTGAGCAGTTCCACTAACGCAGACTTCAAGGAGAATTTTTGCTTTGATCTCGGTAACCCCAAAGAAAATTGTA
Source organism: Anabarilius grahami (assembly GCA_003731715.1). NCBI lineage: Eukaryota > Metazoa > Chordata > Actinopteri > Cypriniformes > Xenocyprididae > Anabarilius > Anabarilius grahami. Next base: position 56,119 of record RJVU01033795.1, read on the forward strand.
GCATCTTCTTTAATCTGGGCTCAGTAATGAATTTAAGTCCAGGAAAAGACAAATAAAAAGGAATACAAGGCTTTGATAAGAATTGTTAGGAACAAAAGCCAATTTTCAAAGGCAGAAAAAGCAACAGTTTCTCTTCTGGAAATTCTCTGATTTTTTTTCCCCCTCGGACTTGAAAAGGTGCGGAATATGTTTCTGCACTCTCAATGTGATTGGAGTGGATGAGAGAGGTCACTTTTGGTTGTTTGTGAAAAGCAAGCTCTCAGCCATCATTATACACCATCATCAATGGCCAGAGTATCATATATATATATATATATATACACCGCAGCATGCAGAACGCTTCGCTTTTAAACATCATTAGATTTATATTATGCAATATTGCGGCTCCTTTTTGAGGCCGAACTGTGATTGTCTGTTTCGAAGTGATTGTTTAATAATAGCAGCTGTTTTTGCTTTACGTTAAGAAGCAACATGTTTCTTTGTGCTAAACAATGTATATTAAAAAGAAACTCTCATGGATTATTTCACAATGTAAAAAAGGACGTAAGCCGACCCTCTTCATCCTCACCGAGACAATTTCATCTCTGTGTTTCGCAGCAAAGCAATTACTATGTGCAGACGTGGAGCAAACGGCTTGGATTGGAGGTCTCTTAATCTAATTAGTTTGGCTCTTTTTCTAGTTAGCACATGCTTTCCCCATACAAATAAGCATCGGTTTGCCCTATTCATCGCTCCAAATGAATTAACAGCTCTGTATTGACCAGAGAGAGATCTCTCTGGTCAATACAGAGCTGTTAATTCATTTGGAGCGATGAATAGGGCAAACCGATGCTTATTTGTATGGGGGTGTGTAAATGCGCAGTGCTGTCTGAAAATGCACAAGTTCATCTACACATCAAGGGCTTAGGTCACTGTGTCATATTTGGCAGGTCTCCATTTATCGTGAGGTTTTTGAGGCCTTAACTCTCTTCACATTCAGGAAGGTCTGACCCCGAACCATCTGAAGAAAGCCAAACTGATGTTCTTCTACACACGCTACCCAAGCTCGAACTTGCTCAAGAACTTCTTCCCTGATGTCAAGGTATGTGTTTCACCAAATTATGGCTCAATATGTCTATTTTATTTTGAAAGGGACAATGCACATTAATTTACATAAGCATTTGTGTCTATCAAAATTATCATTATACCCAAATGATGGGTCAGTAATGCTTCTCTTAAGGCCCGTTCACACCAAGAACGATAACTATAACAATAACTATATTTGCATTCACACCAATTTTTTATTCTAATCTCGCGTGCTGCGGTTTCAAAGTGTGTTCAACAAGTTTTTGCTGTTCTTGTTGCATTTACACGACTTTAACCAGCAGATGTCCTCAGCGTGCTATGCTTGGAGTGAATAGCTAGTGTAATCGATCTAATCTAACAGTGAGTTCAGGTGACAAAGTCATAATAGGGGAATAAAACAACGCCTTGTCTTTTCCACTGCAACTTCAAAGGAAGCAAGACAATGTTGTTGAAACTAGCGCTGGATCCCTGATGTAATTTTATGTTACACTGTTTGCTAGCCTGGCATGATGATCTCATCGTTAGTACTTCACCATTTATTCCAAGGGTATGACAGATTGTTTTCCATGTTTCCATTTTCCTTAAAGTATCCTTGAAAAGGGGATTTGATTTGTCAAACAGTGGTGGCTTTTTCTGGACCTCGGCGATTAACTTCTCCTCAATGTCATCTGTCATTTTAAATGCACAATTCCTTAAATTAGGATGGATTCTGATTGGCTGTCAGTGTTTTATTGTTCAATAGCTGGAAAAGATCATTCTGAAAGTGATCCCAATGATATCGTTTCTCTATATCGTTATAGTTGTGGTGTGGACAGTGCTATTCTTTTATATTTAGAACGATTTTTAGAACTATATCTTTAATCTTCAGTGTTGCCAAGTCTGCGGTTTTTGCCGCAGAATTGGGATACTTTAACACTGTTGCCGCGGCTTGAAGCGACCCCAAATAACATGATATTCAGTCCCTGGAATGCGAATTTTACTAGGGGAACCCCGCAAAAAACGCGGATTTTACCCCCCAGAGCGTGATTGGGATAGTTTTGAGTAGCAATTGGGTGGGTAAACCTGGCAACCTTGATAGTTATCATGAACAGGCCTTTAATGTTAATTAGTATATATCGTGATCATAATTAGAAAACTGGGGTTCTAAATAGAACTCTAGGGTTCTTGACTCAATTTTAAAAAAATGCCAAAAAGGTTCTATATACTGTAAGGAGAAATGTCTTACATGATTGCATAATGCTTTCATGTTTAACGGGTTATTTAAAACATTTTCTAGTGATAAAGTATGTTTATGAGCTGCCTAATTCATAACATTTTATTAAACTTAAAAATGAATTATAAAGTTCAAAACTAAATTCTTAAAACGATCCCATGATGGAAGGTTCTATGTATAAAGCGTTTGACGGAACCTTTATGGTTAACCTAATGCCTTTTTGGCATTTTTTATTTTATTTTTTAAAAATTGAGTCATGAACCCTAGAGTAATTCAGTTATTTCTTTTATACATTTTTATAGCTTTTATCTCTTTTATCTTAATCTATATTTATCCTAATGATCAGTTACACATAAAAAAAATTCACATCGAGTCATAAAAGAAAAGAACATTCTGTTGCTTTAGGAAAAATACGGAATATTAACACAAAATTAGACGCTTGAGCAAATATTCCTGTATGTTGGGGTGGCAATTCCTGAACTGCTGGTTTAACTTTGACAAAGTTAAAAGAAGAGTTTCTCAAGTCAGCAAAAGGAGACAAAAGAGGCGGTGGAGAGGAGCACAACCTCCTCTATTCAGCGTTAACCCTTCAGCTGTGAGCTTTCACCACACAACAATAGAAGAGCGCTGAGCCGCGGATAGTGAGGGCAGTTCAGGCTGTGTGTGTGTGTGTGTGTGTGTGTCTAGCGGCATATCCTGTGAGTGTGTAACGTGTCCTGAGGCACAAGTGTTGTGATGAGTCAACACAACAGGAAAAAGCTTGTGTGTTGTTATTGCATGACTCTCTCGTTGGTTCTCAATCGTCTCACTCCCTCAGATGGCACATTAATGCCGGTACTGTTTAAGACACTACATATATTCAGTGTTACCAGTCAGACATATTGACAG
>RJVU01033795.1:59441-80477 GCA_003731715.1 Anabarilius grahami
CTGCCTTTTTACCCATCACATATTTTAGTATTAATCCGTTTTGAAATTGGACACCAATGAAATGGTACTTTAGGGTTTGCTTGGGCCAGCGCAAACCCTCTTTTGGCATTAAAAAACTACTGTCAGTGAAAAATTTGCACTGAAAAGGCGTGAACAGGGTTATTTTTGCGGCTGACCTTACTGCATATACATTTGTAGGAGTTTCCCTTTCAGACGCAAAATTTATGGGCGGAGAGTATTTAAATAAATCATGCAAGGTGATTTACTAAGGTTTGCGCTAGTCAATTTACTGGTATTTGTGCCATTATTTACCGCTTGTGGGCGGAGCCAAGTTTCATATCACTAAATTGACTTCACTATTTTATGTGTTGCTGTTGTTATAGAAGTGATATTGTGACAGAAATGTATTGATTTTTGACAGGAGAACATGTAAAAAAAAAATCAATAATCTGTGGGCGTCACCTGGTGGCTGTTTTTGGTACAAAGTCTCACATCACAGGTTATCAACTTCAAATGTATGTGTGTGCATTTTCACGTCTACATTATAACCACTGTAGCTCAGTGGTTAGAGCATGGCACTAGCAATGCCAAGGTCATGGGTTCGATCCCAGGGATTGCACATACTCAGATACGATGTATAGTGTAATGCAATGTAAGTCGCTTTGGATAAAAGCGTCAGCCAAATGCGTAAATGTAAAATGCGAGTGACAGGTTAAACTATTATCCACAGTCCTAAATATGTGCTTACAGCCTTCCTAAGTGCCATTAATTATAATTAATAACCATAAGCCAAACCCTTAAGTGAAACATTAAGGTTCAGTTTTTTTTCCTTGTAATAAATTGCACACAATTGAAGAAAAACTGATCTTTGTAAAACCCTGTTTCATTGTTGAAAGTCACCTAATTCACTGCTAAACCACATCACAACAATATGTCGGTGTCAGGAAAACATTGTGTGGTTGTGATTGAATCACTGAGCTCGATAAGGCTGATATAATTCTGAACATGAAATATTGATGAGAGATAAGAGAAACTATTTCAGTTTGAGTCATGTGGTCAAACAGATTTGACGATGTTAAATATATAATGTCAGCTAGATAGAGTGTATCTAGGTAATTTCTATAAAATTCAGTTTTAAATTTAAATGTCTGAAAACATTGGTCAGTAAGGTTTTGAAAGTGATGTTTGGTTATATCAGTATATTCACCCAACAATAGCAGCAAATATGTGCTCAACAGTATGTGACAAATTTAAAGTTGGCATGAAGCGGAAGTTGTGCTTGTCTTCTCTTCCCTATTGTGACGTATATACAAGTGAAATGGCTTCTCAAACAAGAACAAATGTAGGGCGGGGCTTGATTTTGTCAGTGGGGAATTGATTGGATGGTTGTGGTTTGCTATTGGTGGATCTCTTGTGAGTGACAGGTTGCCCCGCCCCCGTTTAAAAGTACAGGTTTGATTTCATGGGGACTTTAAAGAAGCAAATGATACACACAGAAAGCAGAAAAATCGCCCAGAAAATCAAGATCACTGGAAAAGTGACCATCTGGACACTTCGCTGCAGCTCAGCTGGACACTGTATCTGGTGTGTCCGTCCGGACCGTCACAGGGTCACAGAGTCACGGCCGAACTCCTCCCTGTCCTGATGTGGGAAGTCTCAGCAAACAAAGGCTGGGCTAATCCCAGTGTCCGATTCCATTCCCGTCAGCCGAAGTCAATCAGAAGGAAGTTTCCTTCTGACCCCTTTCTCACACTCCGCGAAAAGCAGCGTCTTTGAGCCCTTGGGCAGGTTTTTGCTCTTTTTGCCCCTCTGTTATCGGATCAGCAGTTATAATAACAGGGCTAATGTGAAGGCAGGGTTTCGTCTGCTGTTTGGATAGATGTTATTCTATGTGCAAGACATCGGCTGGGAAAGACGAGTTGTGACCACAGCCGATTAAACAGACTTTGTTGCTGAAAATAGTTTAGAAAGCAGCTCCAGAATAACAACAACTCCAGTGTGTTGCAATGCACTTTTTGTTGCGTGTTCCTTACGGGATTGCACCTGCTATCCATCCATAACTCCTGAGCAGTTTTCCGGTGTCTTCCAGTCACTTCTCAGGACAGACACTGACTATATGAGCTCATGACAGCTCTCTCACAATTTTAAAATAGTGATTTCCAGGCCATGAAAAATTATGTAATTTTTCAAGTGAAATGGTTTTGCTTAGCTCTAAAATATTTTATCAGCATATTGTACTCTTTTTGTTGTTGTTGTTTTGTTTTCAAAATAGCCTTTATGGGTAGTTGAGGACAGAATCTGCAAAATGTTGATTATTTTAAAAAACTAAGAGGGATCATAAATTGCATGTTGTTGTTTTTTATGTAATACTGCCCTGAATAAGCTATTTCACTTAAAAGATATTTCTACAGTCCATAAGACAAAATAACCTTTAATACTGTGTGCTGTTCGTAAGTTTTGTGATAGTTGTTCATGAGTCCCTTGTTTGTCCTGAAGTTCAACTGAAAAATGCATCACTAACCCTTTCCAGTGACTGTGTGATACTGATATATTCATTGATGCTCAAGAAGCTTTTGATCATCCAGGTAATGACACACAGTATTAAGAAAGAAGCCTATGCAAACATTTGAACTGGGTCTTTTGTGTAATTTCAGTTATTATTATAGTCATGTGGTCAATAAGTAAACTTCTGTTGTGTAAAATAGCTCTTTTTTTAAATAGCAGTGCTAAATAAAACAAAATGCAATTTTCATGATCCCTCTAATTATTATTATTATTGACATTTTGCAGATTCTGCAAGGATAAACTCATGACCTCAAATATAGCCTACATATATTTACTGTTTTTTTTGGTGCAATAAAGTACCAGTTTTTCTTGCTCAAGATGCAGTAATAAAAATCCTTTAAATTATTTTTATTTGAATCTAATACAGTTTCGTTACGATTCAAAGTGAATAATTCTGAATTTTCAAAATTGCTTTTGAATTCCATCAGAAACCTATGATGAATCATGAATTGAATCAAGTCTGTCCCACCAAGTTCAAGCAATCTCAGATCCAGACTCGCTCCTTCTGTGCGATTTATTTTTTTATTTTTTTACCCTTTTTATCACAAATCCAAGAGCTAGCTCTGGATATTGACACAGATTTCACAAATTGATTCACAAGCTCTTGATAAGATTCTGATCTTGATTTGATTGGATAAATATCAGGTAAAGTCCATGTCAAAAACTACACAGGGAGTCCTGTCATTTGGTAAATTAGTATAATATTAAAGGCTAAAATGTGCAACAAGTCCAAACTATTAAATTCAATTGCTATTTATTTTTAGATATAATAATCAACACTATATTAAAACATTTAAATTGCACACAAGGCAGTTGTCATATTAACTTTTTAATGATTTAATTATTTTTCTACTCCAATTCTTTGTTAAAAATTTAAATCTTTAATCAGCGGCTGTACTAAACTTGAATTCATTGTTTGATTTTCATGACGGAAAGATGTATCGAAGAACATTTTCAGAAGATTATTGCGATTATTGGATGGCAGGAGCTACAAATAATGTTTAGTGAAGTTTTGTTCGTTCATCACCTGAGAACAGCACAGATTTAAAGATCGAATCTTGGGATTTAAGAATCAATATTGATTCATCAAAATAAAGAGATTGAAATCGAGTAATTGATATTGTCATCTGATTTGACACGTTTGTTTATGTTTTTTAAAGGAAATATAGAAAAAGTAAGAAAACAGTAAAAGAACTAGAATTTATTGTGAATTAATGCATTTGAAATATTTGCAAATAATATTTTTATTTTAAAATATTCACTCTTAATCAAAATATGCTGAAACAGTTAAAGCGTTAGTTCACCCAAAAATGAAAAATGTCATTTATTACTCACCCTCATGTCGTTCCACACCCGTAAGACTTTCTTTCATCTTCAGAACACAAATTAAGATATTTTTGATGAAATCCAATGGCTCAGTGAGGCCTGCATAGGGAGCAATGACATTTCCTCTCTCAAGATCCATTAATGTACTAAAAACATATTTAAATCAGTTCATGTGAGTTCAGTGGTTCTACCTTAATATTACAAAGCGACGAGAATATTTTTTGTGCGCCAAAAAAACTAAATAACGACTTTTTAACAATATCTAGTGATGGCCGATTTCAAAACACCGCTTCGGAGCGTTACAAATCTTTTCTGTCGAATCAGTGATTCAGATCGCGTATCAAACTGCCAAACTGCTGAAATCACTTGACTTTAGCGCCCCGAACCACTGATTCGATTCGTAAAGCTCCGAAGCTTCATGAAGCCGTGTTTTGAAATTAGCCATCACTGGATATTGTTAAAAAGTCGTTATTTTGTTTTTTTTTGGTGCACAAAAAATATTCTTGTCGCTTTATAATATTAATAATGAACCACTGTACTCACATGAACTGATTTATATATGTTTTTAGTACCTTTATGGATCTTGAGAGAGGAAGCACCATTGCTGTCTATAGAGGCCTCACTGAGCCATCGGATTTCATCAATAATATCTTAATTTGTGTTCTGAAGATGAATGAAGGTCTTACGGGTGTGGAACGACATGATGGTGAGTAATTAATGACATTATTTTCATTTTTGGGTGAACTAACCCTTTAATGTTTCTTTTCTTGTAACATCCAATTACGAATTCTTGTAAATTATATATTTTAAATTCAAAATGGCAAAATAGAAAAAAAAGTCGAGTAGTTTGTATCACAAACAGTTGTCACATTTTAACTCTTTAGATACTGTATCTTTCCTTGCACTCTTTCACCCTTAAACCTGAAGCGTCACACTGGAATTCATGTTCGGGTTCTGTGAACAGTAAAGCCCCGCCTTCTTTGATATGATTGGTCATCTTAATCATTTTGACACTGATGAGCACTGTTAGAAAGATGAGGCAGAGCAGCCTAAAAATGTATTACATTAATGCAAACAGCGTATACGCGTCACACAATATCATTCATTGACAGTGTTCTGCCCCTCTTCATTTGACACTTTGAATATTTCCTTGTTTTAGTTCAATCGCTGCATCACGTCCCAGCTGATCAAGTGGTTCAGTAACTTCAGAGAGTTCTACTACATCCAGATGGAGAAGTTTGCTCGTCAGGCCATCATAGACGGCGTTAACGATGTGAAAGACATATCCATCACCAGAGAGTCCGAGCTGTTCCGCGCCCTCAACATGCACTACAACAAAGCCAATGACTTCCAGGTACTTACGCCGTTACACCAGTCTTCACATCTTCACACGTAATGTTTGATGGTTGCTAAAACTAAGTAGACCAGTTAAAGCAGATACTGTACTGGTTTTAGGGAAAAATCTGCAGAATTCATTGGAATGGATGTAAATATGATCAAATGTGTTAAACATCTGAGAGTAACTACAGTCTTGGCAAGACGCAATGAGGTTAAATATTGGAGGGTTTAAAAGCAGAAACGTGAAGGTTATAGTTTTCATTAATTCTTCTGTTACTGTAAATCCTGTGTATTATTTGAGCTCTAAAGAAAAGAACAAACAAGAAACAATATCTGCCAATGGGGTCAGAAAAATAAACTTAATTCATAGGGAAAAGAAGATTATTTTTCTGACACCATATTTTGAGCAAAAACTTTTATACAGTTTTCAGAAGAAATATCTCAAAGTATTTCGCTTCTCAAGTAAATGTATCTTGATTTAAAAATGTTTAGATATTTGTACTAGAAAATGACAAAAATACTGAGGAAGAAATTATTTTTGCATTGCAGAAGGCACCAATACATGGACTACAGACTACCCTGTACATTAGTGTCTAAATCATAATTTTTTACATTCGTTTTAGGATTTACAGTGGTGAGGTAGTAAAACAGGATATAACTTTAAACAGAAACGGTTCGTAAGCCATTTTTTCCCCACTTTCCACGTTTGGTTTTTGACCACTGAAAATGTGTACAATTTACTCACGAAGCCACATTAAGATCTCCATATCTCTGAGATTGAACCATCGAGGGCCTTTAAAATGATGATACCAAAAGGAAAGTTTGTTAAGAATCAGAATCTGAAAGGATATTAAGATATCTTTAATACTTCTTGAGTTACAGGCATGCAAACTTGAGGCAAAAAAGCACAAGAAGAGCTTTTTTCCCATTTTTGAGATGTCACTGTTGGCATATAATGAAACAAAGATTGCTAAAGTCAACAGATTTTACAAATAGATCTACCAATCTCTGTGTAAAAATAAAATAATGATGCTGCCATCTTTATAAAGTCATTTTTGCACCCCTGAAAACTGGCTCCAAATCTCAGGTGAAAATTGTCATTTTGACTCCCCTCCACAAAATAGTGGATTACTCAGTAAATATACATCTGTGACATTTAATATTTTGTACGGAAGAGGATTAGGGCCAAGCAATAATAAAAAAATAAAACCATCTCGAGATTAAACTCGTTAAATTACGAGAAAAAAGTCGAGATAAAATGTTGAGAATAAACTTGTTAAATTACGAGAAAAAAGTAAAGATAAAATGTTGAGAATAAAGTCATTAAATTACGAGAATAAAGTCATTAAATTACGAGAACAAACTCGTTAAATTACAAGAAAAAAGTCGAGATAAAATGTTGAGAATAAAGTCATTAAATTACGAGAATAAAGTCATTAAATTACGAGAATTAAAGTCGAGATAAAATGATGAGAACAAAGTCATTAAATTACGAGAAAAATGTCGTTAAATTTCGAGAAAAAAGTCGAGATAAAATTTAATGACTTTATTCTCGTAATTTAATGACTTTATTCTCGTAATTTAATGACTTTATTCTCGTAATTTAATGACTTTATTCTCGTAATTTAATGACTTTATTCTCAACATTTTATCTCGACTTTTTTCTCGAAATTTAACTAGTTTTTTCTCGCATTTTAACAACTTTAATCTCGAGATGGTTTTATTTTTTTTATTATTGCTTGGCCCTAATCCTCTTCCGTAATTTTGGCTTTCATCACTATTTATGTTTGTCTTTCTACAGAAACATTTTTTACTAAATCGAAAATTTGAGCCTGGTTGAGTTGACACGGAATGACCCATTGATTATGAGCTAAATAAAGTTCAGTTTCTGTTAAAATGCACTTCAGAGATTTAAAGACCAGCACTACTGCTCACCAGCGTATAGTATGTTGTGTTTTGGATGCTGATCTGCAGCATTAACCAGCAGAGAGATTCATGCTGGTCTAAGCCGGTCCTTTCAGTCGGGTGTCCTCGGTCTGACCCGCGCGTCGAGCCGCACCTGTAGCTGTGCGGCTGTAGACGGCCATGATCCCAGAGCCCAGCGCTGCTGCATCAAACTGTGGGAAGAGGAAGCTGCAGCATCTGCTAAAACAACTTGAGATTATGCCCCGGCCACGCCTGACTGCCGTTTGGATTGCTACTGATGCGAAAGAAGCCAGAAATCCCAAGAGTGATGGGCCGCCCGATGGGAACGAGCGGAGACAGTTGTCTTTACCTCAGCACCAAGACATTCCTTTCCCAGGCCCTGCTTTTGTGTCTGGAGATGCACGAGAAACAAAACTGTCAACAGTGAGCGGAGCTACTCTTCGGGAAATAATGCCGCCGGATAGATCCACCTTCTTCCCACCCTCATACACAAGCCGAGTCCTTCAAAGTGATGCGCCGCCTGAATTCCTGCGATGGGAACGGGGTCCTTTCATGCATTTTCCGAGCAGTTAAGTTCGAAGCAACAGGCTGCAGGAAATCAAAGCGTCCATCCACACTGCTCACCTAATGATTCTGACACTGTATTTGGTTCATTGCCACTGCGCTTTAAAACGAGAACACTAAAGATGCTGCGTGAAGATCAAGGGCTGACGGCGTTGACTCTGAGTTCTGTGGGCATGAGCAGTTGCTCTTTAACATCGCTCGCATTGATTCTGACACTGACCTTGAGCTGCATGACTTGAACCTGCGGTTGGGTTAGACCATCAAGACTTGACCTGCAAACTTGCCATCACGTTGCTAGGGTGGTTGTGACCAGTTGCCAGGGCACTGCTATGCATTTGCTAAGGTGTTCTGGCTGGTTTTTAACACATTGTGCGGTTGCTGCAGTGATGTGGGTGGTTGTTAGGTGGTTTATAGGCTAGGGTGTTTTGGGTGGTTGCTAAGGCATTGTTGAGTGGTTTCAAGGCTAGTGTGTTCTTGGTGGTTGCTAAGGCATTTTAGGTTGTTGCTAGGGTATTTGGGGTGGTTGTTAGGTGGTTTATAGGCTAGGGTGTTCTGGGTGCTGGCTAAGGCATTTTATGTTGTTGCTGGGTGTATCCTGGTTGGTTGCTAGGGTGTTTTGAGTAGTTGCCAGGTGCTTGGATTTTGGTTCTGAGTGGTTGCCAGGGAAATTTGGGTGGTTGCTAAGGCATTGCTAAGTGGTTTCAAGGCTAGTGTGTTCTGGGTGGTTGCTAAGGCATTTTAGGTTGTTGCTAGGGTGTTTTGAGTAGTTGCCAGGTGTTTGCATTTTGGTTCTGGGTGGTTGCCAGGGAATTTTGGGTGGTTGCTAAGGCATTGTTAAGTGGTTTCAAGGCTAGTGTGTTCTGGGTGGTTGCTAAGGCATTTTAGGTTGTTGCTAGGGTGTTTTGTGTAGTTGCCAGGTGTTTGCATGGTGGTTCTGGGTGGTTGCCAGGGAAATTTGGGTGGTTGCTAAGGCATTGCTAAGTGGTTTCAAGGCTAGTGTGTTCTGGGTGGTTGCTAAGGCATTTTAGGTTGTTGCTAGGGTATTTTGGGTGGTTGTTAGGTGGTTTACAGGCTAGGGTGTTCTGGGTACTGGCTAAGGCATTTTATGTTGTTGCTGGGTGTATCCTGGTTGGTTGCTAGGGTGTTTTGGGTGTTTGCTAGGTGCTTGCATTTTGGTTCTGAGTGGTTGCTAAGGAATTTTAGGTTGTTGCTAGGGGATTGCTAAGTGGTTTCAAGGCGAGTGTGTTCTGGGTAGTTGCTAAGGCATTTTAAGTTGTTAATTTATTCTGAATGGTTGTTAGGTGCTTGCATGTTGGTTCTGGGTGGTTGCCAGGTCATTCAGGGTGATTGTTTGGTGGTTGCTAAGGCATTTTAGGTTGTTTCTAGGGTATTTGGGGTGGTTGTTAGGTGTTTAATGGGCTAGGGGTGTTCTGGGTGGTGGCTAAGGCGTTCTATGTTGTTGCTTGGTGTATCCTGTTGCTAGGCTGTTCTGGGTATTTGCTAGGTGCTTGCATGTGGTTGCTAAGGAATTTTAGGTTGTTGCTAGGGTGTTTTGAGTAGTTGCCAGGTGTTTGCATGGTGGTTGCCAGGGAATTTTGGGTGGTTGCTAAGGCATTGCTAAGTGGTTTCAGGGCTAGTGTGTTCTGGGTGGTTGCAAAGGCATTTTAAGTTGTTACTAGTGTATTCTGGGTGGTTGTTAGGTGCTTGCATGTTGATTCTGGGTGGTTGCCAGGGAATTTTGGGTGGTTGCTAAGGCATTGCTAAGTGGTTTCAAGGCTAGTGTGTTCTGGGTGTTTGCTAAGGCATTTTAGGTTGTTGCTAGGGTGTTTTGAGTAGTTGCCAGGTGTTTGCATGGTGGTTCTGGGTGGTTGCCAGGGAAATTTGGGTGGTTGCTAAGGCATTGCTAAGTGGTTTCAGGGCTAGTGTGTTCTGGGTGGTTGCAAAGGCATTTTAAGTTGTTACTAGTGTATTCTGGGTGGTTGTTAGGTGCTTGCGTGTTGATTCTGGGTGGTTGCCAGGACATTCACCCCAACAAATTCGTAAAGCTGATGATGTAACCTTAATGGTGGATGGCTCTGCTTTGGAGTTTCAAACTAAAATAAAAAATTTGGGTGTGATATTTGATGCAAATTTAACAGTTGATCCTCAGGTCCAGAATATGGTCAAAACTTCATTTTTTCATCTTAGAAACATTGCACGATTGCGCCCCATGTTATCTTTCTCGGTGGCTGAAAAACGTATTAATTAATTTGTCTTTTCTCGCATCGACTATTGTAACGCTCTGCTTGCTGGGGTTTCTAAATCTACCCTAAACAAATTGCAGTATGTCCAAAACTCAGCGTTCTATGGGTGACCGGGCTTTTTCTCTGGAATGCTCTTCCCCATGCTGACTCTTTTAGTGTTTTTAAATCTTCACTTAAAACTTAGTTTTTTAGGCTTGCATACAAGTGATTATTATTATAAATGTTTTGTTTTGCTTTTTATATAAAACATCTTTCTCTCTTAATTTTGCTCTAATGTATGTTTATTGTATTTATATGTTTCTGTGAAGCGCTTTGAGATGTAACTTTTAAAGGCGCTATATAAAATAAAGTTTATTGTTATTATTATTATTCAGGGTGATAGTTAGGTGATTGCTAAGGTATTTTGGGTTGTTTCTGGGGTATTTTGGGATGTTGTTAGGTGGTTTATATGATAGGGTGTTCTGGATGGTTGCTAAGACATTTTAAGTTGTTACTAGAGCATTTTGGGTGGTTGCTAAGTGCTTGCATTGTAGTTCTGTGTGGTTGCCAGGAAATTCTGGTGTTGCTAAGGTTATTGTTAGGGTGTTCCTAGGCTGTTGTGTTCTGGGTGGATGCTAAGGCAATTTAGGTTGTTAATAGGGCATTCTGGATGCTTGTTAAGTAGTTGCTAGGGTGTTCTGAGTGGATGTTAGGTGCTTGTATTGTGGTTCTGGGTGGTTGCCAGGAAATTCTGGTGTTGCTAAGGTTATTGTTAGGGTGTTCCTAGGCTGTTGTGTTCTGAGTGGATGTTAGGTGCTTGTATTGTGGTTCTGAGTGTTTGCTCAGGCATTGCTACATGGTTTCACGCCTAGTGTGTTCTGGGTGGTTGCTTAGCCATTTTAGGTCATTGCTAGGGTATTTTGGGTGGTTTCTAAGGCATTATTAGGTGGTTTCAAGGCTAGTGTGTTCTGGGTGGTTCCCAAGGGATTTTCATGTTGTTGCTAGGGTATTTTGGGTGGTTGCTAAGGCATTATTAGGTGGTTTCAAGGCTAGTGTGTTCTGGGTGGTTCCCCAGGGATTTTATGTTGTTGCTAGGGTATTTTGGGTGGTTGTTAGGTGCTAGGATGCTCTGAGTGGTTGCTAGGTGGTTTCAAGTGTGTTGTGGGTGGTTGCTATGGCATTGTTAAGTGGTTTCTAGATGTGTGTTCTGGGTGGTTTCTAGGGAATTTTAGGTTGTTTCTGGGGTATTTTTGGTGGTTGTTAAGTGGTTGCTAGGATGCTAGGGTGTTCTGGGTGGTTTCTAGGGCATTTTAGGTTGTTTCTGGGGTATTTTGGGATGTTGTTAGGTGGTTTATAGGATTGGGTGGTTCCCAAGGGATTTTATGTTGTTGCTAGGGTATTTTGGGTGGTTGTTAGGTGCTAGGATGCTCTGAGTGGTTGCTAGGTGGTTTCAAGTGTGTTGTGGGTGGTTGCTATGGCATTGTTAAGTGGTTTCTAGATGTGTGTTCTGGGTGGTTTCTAGGGCATTTTGGGATGTTGTTAGGTGGTTTATAGGATTGGGTGTTCTGGGTGGTTCCCAAGGAATTTTATGTTATTGCTAGGGTATTTTTGGTGGTTGTTAAGTGGTTGCTAGGATGCTAGGGTGTTCTGGGTGGTTTCTAGGTGCTTGTATTGTAGTTCTGGGTGGTTGCCAGGGCATTCTGGCTGGTTACTAAGGTGTTTCTAAGGTGTTCTGGTGTGTTGTCCTCAACAGCACACATGATGTGAAGAATCACGGATGACTGTAGCACAAACACACTCAGTGTGATCAGCACTAGCACTAGTGAGGATTCACTCAGTGTAACTAACAGCACTAATCAGCAGCATGTCTGGCTTGAGTCAGTGTTTGTGACGCTGTATGCTGACTGAGGTCTGTTTCAAACGTTTGTCCTCAGGTTCCTGACAGATTCTTGGAGGTGGCTGAAATCACACTTCAGGAGTTCTACAGCGCCGTCTCCCTGTCCAAAGACTCCGACCCCTCCTGGAAAAAAGCCATCTACAAGGTTATCTGCAAACTAGACAGTGACGTTCCAGAGGACTTCAAATCACCTTCCTACCTGTAAACAGAGAGCGCCACCTACAGGACTCTTTATGTGTGGCCGCACGCCCTTTATTTATCATGAGTGTCAGTCACAAATGTTTCTTTTTATAAGTGAACTGTCAGCTTTATAAACAAATCTAAATATATATTCTAAATATTTTGCTGTTGACTGAAAAGCGTGTCTAAGCGAGTTTGTTTCATTTTTGTCTGTGGAATAGGCTTGTTTAATAATAGTTTGGATTTTGGGTTTCAGTGTAATATATTTTTAGCTTTTATAATGCCACTGTAGACAAATGTGTGGTGTGTTTTTAGTTCAAATGTTCCTGGTGATGAAATGGAAAAGCAGTTATGATTTGTGTTTTAATGTGGATTTGTCTGTTAAGTTTCTTCTGTGAAGTATCTCATGAAACATCTGTAATAATTATTAAAAAAAGGTGTAAATAAGTATAATTTAGCTGTATAATATGAGTAAAGGTGGAATATTGCTGTTTACGTGGGACCCCAGATTAAAATATATTGCATGTAGAAGCATTTCCATCAAACATTGCCGATATACTTATTTATCATGTTTATTAGTTTGCATATTCTTGTTTATCATTATCAAGCAGTGTGTGGTTTTTCATTTAATAATAAAAGATTCATATTGTAGCAGTTAAAATGGGGTTAATTGTTTGAGGATTCACAAATAATGACTTACTTTCAACTTCATTTGCTAAAAAAATAAATTCTGACAATCCAAACCTGTGTGCTGTTATTTTATTCTAGCAAAAAATGACCAAAGAGTCTTCATGTTTCCACACGGCAATGGTTCATCGTGACCACGACTGTCGAGCTCCAAAAATAACAAAAAACACCATAAAGTAACATAACAGCATTTCTTTTGTTTTATGCTCTTCTTAAGTCATATTTTGACTTGTTCACTGACAGTCTTCCAGCTCTCAAATCTCGCCATTGTGTTCAGATTTAAAGGGATGGTTCACCCTAAAATGAAAATGAAATGGTGTTGTTTCCTTCTTTCTTTTATAGACCACAAAAGGAGAATTTTTTTAAATGTCAGATTGCTAAGTCTATTTCCAATAAAGAAAAAAAAACACAGTCGACACACAAACACAAGCTCGTCCATTTAATGGCAGTGAATAGCGACCAGCATGAAGCTTTTAAAAAAGATGCAGAAGAGTCACAGAATGATCTGATGCGACACGTGTCGTATATTCCATCTGGAGGTATACGTTAGGGTTTGGTGAAAAAAATCAGAAATGTAATGTATTTGATGAAAATATTGCCCTTGTACGTTTCTCACACCTTGTGTTTTTCTGGCGAGTCGGAGTGAACTGCGGTGCTAATAGTCACAGTTGAGCACTGAAGACCAACGGACCAGGTCAGGATTTTTATAAAATAATAAATACAATTTCGGTTTGTTTTTCACCAAACCCTATCATAAACCCCCAGAACACTTGGAATATACGACACGTGTCGCATGGGATCATTCTGTGATACTTTTATGTTTTTTTTTTTTTTTTTAAAAAGCTTGATGCTGGTCACTTTTCACTGCCATTATATGGACGAGCGGGACATTTTTAAAAATGTTTTTTTTGTGTGGTCTGTAAAAGAAAGAAGGACATACTGCAATAGAACAACACCAGGGTGAGTAAATGATAACGTAATTATCATTTAGGGTGAACTTATTCCTTTAAAAATGGTGCCTTTATGCTTTGGTACCAAAATGCATACAATGATTGGCAAATTCTACATGCACCCTAACAATCGGATTGATGGCTCAGTTGGACTGAAATGCCTTAGGGTGCGTTCACACTTGTAGTTTGGTTCTCTTGACCAAAAAAAGAGAATAATACATTTAGTCCTGGTTTGCTTAGCATTCACTCTGACATTTTTAACACTGAACCTAAAAAAAAAAAAAAAGTAATTTGTGACAAAACTTACCAAACATCCAAAACAATACGCTCGTTTAATTGTCTTTGGTCTGTGATGCTTTCATATTTCAGTCGAACAGCACCAGTGTTTGTTTGGTGCGCACCAGTGTTCGGATGTCACTTATTCGAATGAACTGCACTTAACAGAGCAATCTCACCAGAGTCCATTTTAATTGACCCAAACCTGCCAAGTGTGAACACAGCCTTAATGTAAAACACCTCAAATGATCCAAAGGAGCTGGATCTGAATTTCAATCTGATTTAAATGAGTGGTGTAGATCTTAAATAGGAAAATATTAGCCATGTAAACATTTGAATTCAAATGCTTTCTGAATCATATATTCAAATAAACCTTGTGCACAAGCGTAGTGTGTATATTTGCAAAATATTTGCTAAACAAGCTTTTCAAGGCAAAATTATTCAGACTGACAAAAACCCAGCTTTCATAGGCTATATAATATATTCTAAGAACCTTTTGGTAATGTTCCTATTATGTTATGAAAACATTAGTTCTGAATGTTCCCGGAACGTTCAAAATGTCAATTTTTTTTATGTTTTGAAAATATTTTTTCTTGGTTATGTGAACGTTAAGGGAACATTCCATTTTATAATTTTGCAAACATTATGAGAACGTTACTTTTGAATGTTCTCTGAACGTTCCGAAACAAGCAGTAACATTTAAAAAACGTTAGTCGAATGTCCAAACGAAACGTTTCAGATAAAAAAATGTAACAATGTATTTAATATTTCTGTTCTAAAGTTTTGAGAACATTATTAAAGACCAGAACACTTTGAACGAACGTTCTATTAATGTTTTTTCAGTGTGTATAAACGCATTGTAGCGCATGTCCTTTTTGGAGCTGGACAGTTGTGGTCACTATAGTTGAATGAAAAAGAGCTGCGTGAAGATTCTCCTTTAGCGTTTTACCGAACAAATAGCAGCATACAAGTTTGGCACAATGACACACTGATACCACTAGGCCTCCTTTACCCTTTCAAAGCTCCTAACGGCTGTGTTCCTGTTCTGCTAACTGGACATCCCCCATGTAAGTGTGTGCAGCTCCATTGAAAACATCTTTCCCCGATTCCAGGCCACTAAGGTGAAACTAATCCATGATATAAAGGCTGCGCAGGAAAGTATGCTGCTCACATTGTTTCCTGTGGCCAATTCAAGGCACATTTCTAAGGCCGCATTCATTGTGAGGGACATGCGAGCTCTCGCAACGTCCGTGTCTTAAAAACAACAACAATGCATTCTCTCCTCATGAGTAATGTGCAACATGACCTCATAGCAGAGATCTGCAACCGCTGCAGAATTCCAGCCGCGCAGCTGCTCCTCCTCCAAGCACCCGTGCAGTCGACTCATCACTCCTGTCTGACGCGCATGTCTGTCTGTCTGCATCCCGTTGTTGGTGCATTCATTGGCTTACGAACACATGTAACTTGGTTCGTATTCACATCATCTGATTCAGCTGTTCTAGTACATTTATGCATTTTGGAAGATGCTTTTATCCAAAGCGACTTACATTGCATTCAATGTCTATACTTTATGTTCATGCATTCCCTGGGAATCGAACCCATGACCTTGGCATTGCCAGTGCAGATTCTATTAATTGTCCTGAAAACGCTGTAAATTAAGCCAGGTTCACAATGCACAAGTTTATCCCCAATTTTCACTCGCTGACAGTTTTGTGGAAATCGCTGACAAATGCCCAAAATCGGAGGCAAATCTGTGCTCGTTAACGTGAGTGACAATCGCCACGATCTGAGAGAAGCCTAATGCATCACTGATGCCCGTGGAATGTTCAGCATGCTAAATATCTGGAAATGCTGCAGATTTGGGAACACTCGGGCTGCGTCCTTTTTGTTCTGTTTGCTTATTGCCCACCTCAGGTCTCCATTTCCGAGCACACACTGAAGGTAATTTCCATGTTATTAGAGGTCCAAGAACTGAAGGTCCTGGAATCCTATTATATTTGATTAATTATTCTTTTCCAGCCCTAAAGACACAATTAGTGGAAGACATTTCAAATTTGGCGGGATGGTTCCAAATCCCCTCCATTACGAGCTTCACAATTTTGGATAAATTGGTGAATGATTCAATGACTCGTATATACTTGTCGAACGATTTACTGATTCATTCCCTCGATTTGCTAAATCTTGCACACGATTTACTATTTCGTTCCCTCGATTTGCTAAATCGCGCGCACGATTTACTATTTCGTTCCCTCGATTTGCTAAATTGCACGCACAATTTACTATTTTGTTCCCTCGATATATAAATCATGCAAATTATTTACTATTTCGTTCCCTCGATTTACTAAATCGTGCACACTATTTACTATTTCGTTCCCTCGATATATAAATCAAGCAAATTATTTACTATTTCGTTCCCTCGATTTACTAAATCGTGCACACTATTTACTATTTCGTTCCCTCGATTTGCTAAATCGTGCGCATGATTTACTGATTCGTTCCCTCGATTTACTAAATCGTGCGCATGATTTACTGATTCGTTCCCTCGATTTGCTTAATCGTGTGCATGATTTACTATTTCGTTCCCTCGATTTGCTAAATCGTGCGCATGATTTACTATTTCGTTCTCTCGATTTGCTAAATCATGCGCATGATTTACTATTGCGTTCCCTCGATATATAAATCATGCGCATGATTTACTGATTCGTTCCCTCGATTTGCTAAATCGTACGCTTGAATTACTATTTTGTTCCCTCGATTGCATGATTTATAAATTTATTCTCTCGATGATTATAAATCGAGGGAACGAAACAGTAAAGCGTGCGCACGATTTAGCATACAATTTTTTTCCTGCACGTCATGTGCGGGGCTCCATACAAGTGTGATAAAAGAAAATTAAATTTGATGTGTAAAAGTGCTAACCAAGCCATGAAAAAACAATTGTACAACTGAACAAATATGGCCACCAGCAGCCAATCAAATGAAATGTAGCTTATAGTTGTTGAGAATTGCCTACAAAGTGGCAGTATAATAAGCTAATTTATGTTTTTGTTAATAACTGTAATCGTGATGGCTAGGATAAAAATCTTTCTGCTGAATCATGGTCATATGCTTATAGATTTCCATACAATTTTTTTCCCGCCACTGGCTTTTTCTGCTTTCTCAAACTTGTCCTAGGCCGTTTGTCCAATTTGCACAAAATTTGGTAAGCACAATCTTCTATTAATGCAGATATTAAGTCATCAATCCTTTAGTTTAACCTTCACTAATAAAGTCATTTGTTTCTTATAAACAGGGACATTTTTAAGTGTTTTTTTTTAAAATGGTTCTTTTATAAGATATTATTGGGGGTCCAAACACAACCTATATATAGTGTGACAACATGCCCCATCAACATATTAACATGTCTCTTTTTTTCTGGTCAATATCAGCAAAAATGTTGTCCATATAAAAAGTGACTCACCCTGAGGAATATTCACTGGAGTCAAGTAAATGTGACAACTAGTCTATAAGAAATAAAAATGTACATTCAGAAGAACCCTATTTATTTATTTATTTATTTATTTATGCTTACATGTTTTGCATTCATGTTTTATTCATACTGGCAGTGGAACATTAAACTGGAGGCCCTGCGAGGCACTCAAGCAGCAATTACTTCTGAAATGATAAAATTAAAGAAATTAAAACATTAGTTTAATTGGTTTGCGAGGAAGAGTACAAAATACAAACGGTGGTAATTATTTAAGCAGCGTTCTCTTCCAATTAGATCAATCTACTACACATTAATTGATTTGTGTTTCCAATTAAAATGTACACAGTTGTGTCAAGGTGTGTCTTTCAGATTAATTTGTTGTGACTTTTTTTGTGAACTGCAAGACGTTTATGAAGAGTTCATATTCTCGACGTTCATATTTTCCACAGACGCTCAAAACACAATAACAAAAGGAAGATCTGCCAGTCGACAGTTTCAAACGAACAACTGATCACCAAAAATATGAACATTAACCATTTATTCCACATACAAATAAAGACCAACTTGAGGAACAGATGCAACAGGTCTGTTTCTGTCTAATGAAGAATAAGATTAAATGTACAGTACTGCAAAAAAAAAAATTTTCATTTGATCTTCAGATTACTGGAGCACATTTTACAAGAACATACTATTTCAGTCTTTCTACTTCAAAATTGCAAGTTTAATTAAATGTGTTGCTGTTTCTTTGTAATTATTTGTGAAAGTGAAAAGAAAAAAAAAAGCTGCACCATTTTATTCCCCAGTGCATGCAGACCATACGAGTTTAGAGTGCAAAACATTTGTTTAACAGCCTGGTCCAAAAATCATTGCCAAATTTGGCAGCCAACCTAGAGGACATATATTGAAATCAATGACTTCACTGAACTGTACAAGAGGCGAGAAATCAGAGGAAGATGAGATCTATGTGTCTAGAACAAAAGGGTTCAAAAGGTTACACCGGATGAAAAAAAGAAAAACACATGGATCTGATTTGCACAGAACAGAGACACTGGCTGTGTTCGAAATAGCATACTATCATATAATAGCATACTACTCTTACTATTTCTGCAGTACCCAGTATGTATACTGTGCGTAGTATACAAATTTTGTATGCATGGAATATCCAGATGACTTACTATATTTGCCAGAACCTGCTAAATACAACTCAAGTACACTGAAATCAGTATGGAAGCTGTGTTTGGAATGGCACACTAAGATGCAACTCTTACTATACTGCAGAATGCAAAGTGTATACTGTGAATAGTATGTGAATTTTCTGTATGCATGGAATTCCTGGATTGCCAACTACATTTGCTGAAATCTGATGTATGCATCTGAGGACACTGCATGGGATACTGTTTCCCACAATGCAATGCGCTCCACGTGACGCTTCATCAGTGTGATGAGTGCGGCGTGAGTGAACTGGAGGCGGGGAATAATCATAATTATAAAACGGTTAGTTCATGTCCTTGATTCTGATTGGTCAATAGCTGTGTTTTATTCACGATAAAACACGACCGCTTCACCCAACAGTTCTGTGTATCACTACACAACACCCTTAGCAACCACTCTTAGCAATGTAAACTGTATGTTCTCAATTGATATTGTTCATTGAAGTTTACTGTATTATATAGAAGAGTGTTGGGAGAAAGAGATTGAGTGAGCGAGTTTATTCCCTTTATCAGATTTAGCGTTTTCCTTCAGGTCAGTCCTATGTACTATGTTTAAATGTCCGATGTATTATCTTGTCCTTTTAACAGTTAAGGGGTTTTCCCGTGACTGACAGCGCTAGTAAAAGCATTTGTCAGTTGCGTCTTGTTCCGTGTTCACAACAATTCAGTCTTTTCAATATAAAAGTCTTCACTACTGACTGACACACTCATAAAGACAGTCTTTGTCGCCATCTAATGGCGTAATAATGTAACTTCTGTTGCTGTTCACGGTCAGGGACTATTTTTTACGGCGGAAGGAAGGCTATATATAGTGAAGGTTTACTTCATGAAAGTTGCATTGATACATATTTTTGGTTTTAATATTTGTATTGTGTGGTAACCGTTTTATAAAAGCAATAAGGCACTCGAGGCTAGTGCTGTATCGTGAATAAGTCACGGCTGAAGGGGTTACTCCGCTTCATGTCATGCCTAACAACGCCCTTCAGCCGTGACTTATTCACGATACAGCACAGCCTCTCACACCTGTTATTGCTTACATGTTACACTTTTATAAGTACACAAAAACATGTTAACTTGAGATAAAAGTGTCCCAAAATAAACAATAGAAATGGTTTATGATCTATGCATCAAGTGTATTCGTAGTAGTTCATGGGCATAAGTTAAGATATTGGAACAGAACGTTACATTCCCGCAATGATTACAGGTCTCGTAATGAAGACCAATCTGTTTTGGGAAAATGTGCACTTCATAGTAACATATGTGCTTTATCTGAAACTTCAAATTATAATTTAGATGCTGGCCGGGTAGAGTTTTTATGCTGACAAAATATAGCCTATTTGCCTATTGGCATAATAAATCTTAAGATATTAATTGTGTGATGTTTTGGAAAACCCAAGTATGTGTATAATTGAAGTATGTATTCTACACACTATTGTTAGCTAACCTAGTGAATTTGATTCAAACATGGTAGGCTTATTATATTTTTAACTTAAGTCAAACCAGTTAATTTACATTTCACCACATTAAGCACATTTTTATGTCAACATTTATTTTTATTTTTTTTGTCGAGCAAAATAAAATCTAAACTGATTTTGCATTAAATATTTCACTGAATTAACTGGACTTTATACCAACAAACAGAATTTTTATGGGTTAGATCAAACATTTTCACTGTTATTTCCACATAAAAAGGAATGGTTATTATTAATGGCACATTTATTTGTAAGGTAACAAGCTGTGCTGAATTAATGTTTGTCATGTGACAACACTGTAGCATACTACTAAAACATTATTCGTTACATGCTGCATACTATTTCACACACTATTCTTAGAAGAATAGTATGCACTGTATACTGGGCAGTAAGTAGTAAGTAGTATGTTAGTGTGCCATTTTGAACACAGCCACTGATGTTCCACAAGCAAGATAGCGCCATCATGTGGAATCACACACACATATAACAATAGACTGTATAACGAATGTAAGTATAGAAGGGTTTATCAAACATTTAAAAAAAAATGTGGTCAGTCTGATCAAGCTCAGACTTTATTGATGACTGAAAATGACCAGGTCATTGATAAAGATACTGTGAAGTCAGTCATTGCTCGGTGAGGGATTTACAGTTCACTTACATGAGGACGTCAACTTGAAGTTCACTTTAACCCTCTTTTGAAATGTTAATATCATCAACCTGAGTTGTGGCATATGATAAAACATGAAGAAGAAAAAAAATCATAAAGTACATTGATAGCCTACACTCTAAAAAATGCTGGGTTAAAAACAACCCAAGTTGGGTTGAAAATGGACAAACCCAGCAATTGGGTTGTTTTAACCCAGCGGCTGGGTTAAATGTTTGCCCAACCTGCTGGGTAGTTTTATTTAACCCAAATATTGTTAAAAAATTACTGTATTTCTTGCTTAAAATGA
>RJVU01033795.1:81090-115785 GCA_003731715.1 Anabarilius grahami
AAAATTACTGTATTGCTTGCTTAAAATGAACCCAAAATATGCTGGAAATTAACATTTATTAATATGTTTAATAAATGAGCATTTATTAATAAGATAATGAATAATAAACAATAAACATTTATTAAATTGCTTATTAATAAATGTTCACCTTTTGATTATTATTGTTGCCTCTAGTAATTATGAGTCTGATTTTTAATTTCTCACCTATTTTGGATTCATTTTAAGCCAGAAATACAGTCATTTTTAATCAGTAGTTGGGTTAAATAAAACTACCCAGCAGGTTGGGCAAACATTTAACCCAACCACTGGGTTAAAACAACCCAATTGCTGGGTTTGTCCATTTTCAACCCAACTTGGGTTGTTTTTAACCAAACATTTTTTAGAGTGAAATCATTGAAGTGCAACACAACGCATAGAATCAACATTAAATATTGTTTTGATATATTCACGCTAAGGATAGTTCACCCTATAAAGAGGACAAAAATATCACTGTATGAAAGATCCAGATAAACAAAAACACCAATACACACAAGAACAACTTGTGCTTCATAACTTTGACCACAAGAGGGAAACACTTGACTATGAATTCAATGTAAATGTCACGGCAGGATCATCATTCTGCATGAAATATCAGTTTGACTCTTTATTCGTCTGTATCTGCATCCGATAGACACGTTTCTTGCCATTCATAGTTGCTCTGAATGATATGAATAAGTGAGCAAACACATCAGTTCAGCGGATTCCCTGAATATAAAACTAAAATATGGCAACACAAATAACTTATGGTTACATGCAGCAATAATTCACAGCACAGCCGCCTATTTAAAGTCACCATGAAATCAAAATGGACGATTCTTATTTTTTTATGAAATACTGTTGTGTTTATCCTGAATTATTTATTAATTATTGTTTTAAATTCATGTTTTTCATAATCTTGAATCAGCATCTCTTCTCTTCTCTGATGACGAGGGCGGGGCAACCTGTCACTCACATGAGATCCACCAATAGCAAACCACAACCATCCAATCAATTCCCCACAGACAAAATCAAGCCCCGCCCTACATTTGTTCTTGTTCCTGAAGCGTTTCACTCGGATATACGGGACTAAATTTCCGACTAAATGAGTGCAGACTTTAATGTCATCCAGTTTGTATTTTCTTTGACCTCATGGCTTTGATCTCTGGAGGATCGGATTCGCGTCTTTCCTCGTCGAGGCCGCAGAGAGCAGAACTTGAGCTCTGAGATGCCTGACTTCTGCCTGCCCTTCAGACAGCAACTCCTCGCCGTGGTTTTGTGTGATCACCGGTAAATCTTTATTAATTTTAATTGGGGCCTCCATTTAAAAGAGCAATTAAAGCGGATTAATCGAGCCCATCCCGTATAATGTCTTCTGTTAATTAGTTTGTCAGCACTGTTTTAATATCGCCTAATGACTTCATATTTCAGGCCTGACATTAAAGAGATGCTGCAAGAAAAGAAATGGGCTTATCTGAATGCGGCGCTTTAATGTGAGACGTCCTCCGGGCGGCAGGCAAGGTCAGGGACCGCAGGGTCCACGGAGACACGAGGGCACCGGACGCTCCAGAGAGTCACTGCACTGTGTGTGGCAAGCTGTTTACACGTTTAATCATTCCCAGGTTAGGATTTTTTGATACCAGCAATTCAGTTTTCGCTAGTTAAATTGATCATTCATGATATCAGGAATGGAATTTTTACTAATAACTATGGTCATTCTTGATGGAATTAAATGACGTAAATTACGTTCCTGACATCAAATGACATTTCTACTAGTAAAAACTATTGTTTTTGATATTTGTAATTGCAGTTTCACTTGGAAAAATTGTCAATGATATTGCAAGCCGATTTGACTTTTAATAATTCTCAGGACATGAATTATTAAAAGTCACCAAACTATGTGAGGAACCAAACGTAAACTTGTTTTATTTCAGCTATAGCTAAAGCAAGTTTAACTTAGTTTAACTTGATGTACAAAACTAAATAAAAAACGGAAATAAATAAAAACTTTATCAACATTTTAAAAAAATATATAAAAATACAAAACCACAAATATTACTAAAACTTTAATTAAAACTAATATTAATACAAAAATAAAAATGAATTCAAAATATTTTAATAAACTATCATCCCGGCTAACAAAAATATATTCTAAGATCATTTAACTAACGTTCCCATTAAGTTATGAAAAATTTTACCAAAACGTCCAGATTTTTAAAAATGTTTTAAAAAGCCATTTTGACTTTTAATCATTCCCAGAATGTGATTTTTTTATATCAACAATTGAAAATTCATTATTTAAAATGATCATTTTTATATCAGTAATTACATTTCCACTACAGTAAAATATGAATTCTTGACATCAAAAATTTAATTTCAACTAGTAAAAAATGTGATTCTTGAGATCTGCAATTGTATCAGTTAAATATCACAATGATCTGCCATTCAGATGCAGTTACAGATCTATCAATAATTAATTTCTTACTAGTTGAAAATTAGCAGGGTTATTATAGTTAACTAAAACATAAACCATAAAAAATGTATTACCTGAAATAAAATAAACATTAACGTACAGTGAAAACTGAAAAAATAAAATAAAATCTAAAATTAAAATGGAAATGGAAAATACAAAAATAAAAACTAATTGAAAATATATTAAAAAAAAACTATAATAACATCTCAGTGATACTAAAATAACAGTGACTCACATCAAAAAAAATGAATTGTTGGATTTACTTAAAAAAGAAGTGTGAAGTGGTTCCACACAACTTTATTGAGTAATACACAATTTATTTGTATGAACAAAAGAAATTCAAGTAAAGCTGACAACATTTCTTTGAGTAAATACAAATCATTTGAATTTGTTGCATAATATTAACTTAATATTAATATGTGCAGTTTACATAATAATGTTACATTTATTACGTAAGGTGAACACATTTATTGACTTCATTTACCTTACTATTTGCTCTACAAAATGCACAAAAAAAAACAACTCCTTGAACAAACTCCATTAAATCAAGAGGAGGAATTCTATTCTAAACGTGCTCACAGCCTAAACTCTGCATAATGGTAACAACAAAAATTCAAAAATATTACTGAAAATCCTCTTAATGTCCAACATAACTGAACATTAAACACTAACATAAACTAACAACATCTTTCCCTTTACTGAAAAACACATATAATAACACTTTAATCCCTAAATGTACTCTTGCAAAGCATGCTGGGAACTACAGATCCACTCCCCAGTTAGTTATGTCAACAGTAATTTGTGCGTTTCACTCAGCAATGTTAAGTTGACCGAACAAACACTTATGAAGTAAAGCCGACAATACTCATTTTAGTGGAAACAACTCAGTAAAATTACGTTCATGTAGTTACATGAGTTTTTAAATTACGTGAACAAGGATGGTTTGAGTGAAACTAACAACAGTGAAAGTTCAAAAACACCATCTGACGTGTGCATTATAATAACTCTCAACCCTTCTGGAGTCATACGATAGCTTTATGTGGTAATTGTAAGTTGTAATTCCCTGAAACTGCAGCTCTCATTCACACTTGTGCAGCTCATTTTGTGTTTCATCGGTGAAACTGCCAAATGCACACATGGACTTTTAATTTGTTATCTTGGTTTCCTGTTTCCTGTGCCAGTTTTGTAGTCCCTTTGTAGTTCCTCAGTTAATTGGCTTTTTTTAATTGTCTTGTTTCCCTGTTACCCTCATTAGCCCTGTCTGTATATATACTCCTTGTGTTTGATGCTTTTACATTTCACTCAATCGGTTCATGCACTCCCTGGGAATCAAACCCATGACTTGAGTGTTTGAGCTACAGGAATAACCTAAGGATAAGCGGTTTGGAAATTGGATAGATGGATGAGGTTTCAGTACTTTTCATTTAAAACCAATAAACATTAACAATACAGCTGTGAAATGTATGAAAAGAGGCGAAGATGGTGTGTCCATTATTTAGTGATGCTGGATAAACTAAAGCAGCCTCAAGAGCAGAGAGGAAACACTCCTCCATCTGCCAGGCCAGCTGAGAAGTGTCCATATGTTCACTCCAGTCATTGTTCCTTCTTACGGCTTTCATGACCTGTTCCTGTTCACGCTCTTATTAGACAGAGGGGGTAGGGACAGAGAAGACACAGTCCAGCACAAAGACAATTTACACAAGACCCATTAAACCAACAAGCCATGAAGAGACAGCAGTTTGAGACCTGAACTGTCGAGGACAACCTGACAGTATATTTAACGGGGACACCGTTACAAAAAAGTACTGTGGTGGTAGCATGGTAGTGATTACCACGTTCAGATAGGATGACTCTGTGCTCTGTCAAGGGGGTCTTTCTATGAAAAAGGTGCTTTTTCCATTTAGTTCTTTTATATTTCTGTATTTAAAATGTTCTAAGTGTTAATAAATGGCATTGTGTCATCTCTGTTTATGCATTATGCAGACACTTTTTATCAAAAGCAACTTACATTGCATTGAAATTTTAAATGTTATCAGTTCATGCATTCCCTGGGAATCAAACCCATGATCTTGGCGATGCAAGCGTCATGCTGTACTGTCTGTACTGTAGTTACAGGAGCATTGAAATGAATATACTAACAGGGTCGACAGGTTTGTGCTGAAGGTCACGGCAATTCAAGGTGTTTGTAAGAGACTTGATGCTAATATTTTTTCTACAAATACCACGTTTACAATGATGAATAGTTAGAACATCATGGTAATGGGGTTGATGGTTTAAAATTGTGCCCTGCTGATAATAAAAAACGTAAAAACAAACAAAAATAAAAACTCGAGATATAATGTAAAATCACAGTAAAATATACATCTTAAAGGGATAGTTCACCCATAAATGAAAATTACCCCATGATTTACTCACCCTCAAGTCATCCTAGGTATATATGACTATCTTTTTTCGGACGAACGCAATCGGAGATATATTTAAAAATATCCTGGCTCCTGTTTTGAAGGCCAAAATAAATGCATCCATCCATCATAAATATAATAAAGGCCTTCTCAAGTGAAGCGATGGGAAAACTGTCCATATTTAAAGGATTAGTCCACTTTTAAATAAACTTTTCCTGATAATTTACTCACCCCCATGTCATCCAAGATGTTCATGTCTTTCTTTCTTCAGTCGAAAAGAAATTAAAGTTTTTGATGAAAACATTCTAGGATTTTTCTCCTCATAGTGGACTTCAATGGGCACCAAACAGCTGAAGGTCAAAATTTGTTTCACTGCAGCTTCAAATTGTTCAACACGATCCCAGATGAGAAATAAGGGTCTTATCTAGTGAAACCATCGCTCATTTTCTGAAAAAAATTGAAAATTATATAAGTTTTAACCAGAAATGCTCATTTTGAACTAGCTCTCTTCTGCTTCTCTATTTGAATTCCAGCAGTGTAGACACTGCTAAGTGTATTACTGCCCTCCACAGGTCAAAGTTTGAACTAATTTTTATATGCAATATGCTAGTTCAATAGTATATAACAATTAGTTCAAACTTTGGCCTGTGGAGGGCAGTATTACGCTTAGCAGTGTCTACACTGCTGGAATTCAAATAGAGAAGCAGAAGAGAGCTAGTTCAAGATGAGCATTTCTGGTTAAAACTTATATAATTTTCAATTTTTTTCAGAAAATGAGCAATGGTTTCTCTAGATAAGACCCTTATTTCTCATCTGGGATCGTGTTGAACAATTTGAAGCTGCAGTGAAACTAATTTTGACCTTCAACTGTTTGGTGCCCATTGAAGTCCACTATAAGGAGAAAAATCCTGGAATGTTTTCATCAAAAACTTTCATTTCTTTTCGACTGAAGAAAGAAAGACATGGACATCTTGGATGACATGGGGGTGAGTAAATTATCAGGAAAAGTTTATTTAAAAGTGGACTAATCCTTTAAAACTTTATGAAGTAAAATAACTAACTTCCAGCAGACGATCGTACGCATGCGCAAGTCGACTTGCGCCACAAGAGTAACCCGTGATGTGATGTATGACGCAGGATGTAGGAGTGTCGTAAGCTCAGACGCCTCTCGCGGCTCAAACAAATAGAGCTGTGCAACAAACTCAAGCTCCTCTTCTCTTACATCGAAATCCTCTGACTTTTCTCTTTAAAATTTCTCATTTTAGACTTCTAATTCATGACCGGTGTTTTGTTTTGCTCTCTCCTCTGAGCATCCGCATTCGTCATTCATCATGCGTCGGGTCAGAGGTCTCTCTTCCACCGCAAATCGATGCATATGGTCGTCTGCTGGAATTAAAATTAAATATGTTGTTTGTTACATTACTGTAATGCAATACATTTAAGTAATTTTGTGTTGCATCCTAAAAAGATTTTTGTTGTGCCTTTCTGGCTTTAAACTGCAAATGTTTTTACATTTTTCACATCAATTTAGATAGATAGATAGATAGATAGATAGATAGATAGATAGATAGATAGATAGATAGATAGATAGATAGATAGATAGATAGATAGATAGATAGATAGGTAGGATGAACATCAGTGATGGAAGGAGGAGAGAAGTTGATTAAAAACAACAATGTGGTGAAGAGCTCATTGCATTTATTGCGGCTCTGGCTTGCATCCCTGCTCATTTGCAGCAGCACCTCAACAGCACCGGATTCATAAATCTCATTCCCATTATCCCGCTAATTAGCCAGGATTACAGGAGCATGTAATGCCCCCGTTTCCCGATAGATTGATTGGAGGACGGTCTCTTTGTTTTGAAAGCACTTTCTGATTGATGTACAGAGCCCTAGTTTGCAATTGTAATGGCCCAGATGTTAACAATCAAATGCGTTTCCGCTTCAGGAGGTAACAGTCTGTCATGGACGAGGAGCTAGCCGAGTGTGTAACGACACATCACTGGAGTGCAGAGAGAGAGAGAGAGAGAGAGGGGGGAATGGGACGCTTGTGACTGATTCACATGAAGACGAAAGGGGAAAATCTTTCTCTTGCCTTCTGGTGGTGTGTTTTACAACATGTGTAGTGTCTTCAGCTGCATGCAAGACTTCCCTGGCTTGATTTTTAAAGGAGATGACGCATCAGGGATCAATTAAAAGCAGGAGAACACACTACAATCTTTGTTAAGAGAACACAGTAGAACCCAGCTAGCTCAGAACTTTGTCCAACATTCCAGCAAGGTTCTCACAATGTTATGAACAAACGTTCTTCTTCACGTTTGGACACTGCAAAAAATGCTGTTCTTACTTAGAATTTTTGTCTTGTTTCCAGTCCAAATATCTAAAAATTCTTAGATCAAGGAGCATTTTCTTGAAAAGTAAAAATTCTTTTCTTGTTTTTAGGAAAAATAAGTCAAAATTAAGTGAGTTTTTCCTTAAAACAAGCAAAATAATCTGCCAGTGGGGTAAGAAAAATAATCTTAATCCAAACTGAAAACAAGATTATATATCTTATTTTTGGTTTGATATAAGATTATTTTGCTTGTTTTAAGGAAAATCTCACTTAATTTTGACTTATTTTTTCTGAAAACAAGAAAATAATTTTTACTTGTCAAAAAAATGCTTCTTGATTTAAGAACTTTAAGATATTTTGACTAGAAACAAGACAAAAACTCTAAGTAAGAACAGCATTTTTTGCAGTGGAACGTTTTAGTTGGATGTTTGTCTAACGTTTTTTAAACGTTACTACTTGTTTCAGAACATTCAAAAGTAACATTCCCATAATGTCTGAAGAATGATGAAATGGAATGTTCCCTTTATGTTCATATAACCAGAAGAAAAAAGTTTTTAAAACATTTAAAATATTTTCATTTTGAACATTAAGGGAACATTCAGAAATAACATTCTCATAACTTAATGGGTACATTAGCAAAACATTATTAGAACATATTTTTGTTTGCTGGGAATCAATTGTTAAAGCAAATATGAAAAGAAGATTATATGATATTAAGCACTGGCTGACTTGCACGTGACATTTAACATGCTACATTTCACATTTTATATTCAGAAAACAAAAAAAATATAGCTTCTCTGCAAAGTTCAGACACATATTTTATTTATTATTTAACATATTTAGCATACATTAACACAAAAGCAGCCTCCATCGAAGTAGCCAGTCGCGGGAAGGACACCCAGCCTGTCCAGGCCTCCGCCAGCAGGCAGCAGAAGGTGGTTCGAGGACGTAACCAAGCCTTCTCATGCACCCTCTGCCCAACTATGCAACCGGATAGGTGTTGCACCGCACACTCAGACCTCGCCGCGGGCCGCCTTGGAAAAAGAGCCATCCGAGCACGGTCCCTGTATTCGACCTGAAGGACGCGTACTTTTATGAGTCGGTTCTCCCTCGACACAGCCGTTCCTGCGCTTTGCGTTCGAAGGTCAAGCACATGAGTGCAAAGTCTTGCACTTCGGGCTGTCCATCTCTCCGCGTCTTCACGAAAGTCATGGAAGCAGCCCATGAGAGATCACGGCATTTGCATTCTTAACACTCGACGACTGACTCATACAAGCACAGTCCTGAGATCAGTTGTGCTAACACAGGGACCAGGTGCCCAGTCACCTCAGCCAGTTGGGTCTTTGGGTCAACTGGGAAAAAAGCAAACTCTCCCCTGTGCAGAAGACATACATTCAACTCCTGAGAACACACTCATACTACTAGACCTAAACGTGATGTTTGGAAGCCTAGTTGGTTGAAGGACTATGTTACTTAGATCTGATGTGCTGTTCTGGATCTGATGTGTGGATGTGTTTGCATTGTTGGTGTGGCTCTGATGTTCTGTTCTGTTTTTTAAAAAAAGGGGGAAATGTTGTTCATGAGAAGAATTGTAGTGTTGACTACTATATAGAAAAGTGTTTTGTTCTGATGGTGTAATGTGTAAAGCGAATGAGTAAACAAAGATAGATGAAGTTCACTACTCCTGTCTCGTGTGCTTCATTGCTAAACTTCTAACAGATACCACAGACATTATATATTATATTCATTATTATATATAGTAGTGTAACACTGTCATTAAAAACGAAAAAAAAAGAAACGTCAAATTTCGTGTTGTGTGCAACACACGTAGGCTAAACATAAACAGACGTTGGATCGCCTGCACAGTAGTGCATGTCTCTACTATTGCTTGTCTCGCAAGGTTCGGAAGTAAATAGGTTTGAATGAATGAATGAATGAATGAAATACTAGAAAATACTGATTATTACCCTCCCGTCACTAAAATGGGCTTCACTGTATATATTACACCATGTTTGTTTTCCTTGTAAAAGAGATTAATTTTGTAGCTTTAGTCTCACTAGGTCATTCCTTCATTGTTTAACTCTCTGTAACTCCAAATAGGATCCAATAACCACAATAAACTTTGACCTTTGCTACTTTTAATTTGAAACAATGTCTCAGCTTTCAAATTCTGTTGATTGTATCATGAAATTCAAACAATAAATGTGTTTTTTGGTGCTCAGTTCAAGTGACACGTATGCATAACCTGATATTGCTGAGTTCAACATGTTCCTGGGTCAAATTTTTTGTTGATCCTGGAACAACATTCAAATCGACCAATCAGATTTGAGGGACAAGTTTACAGATTATGTCAAGTTTAGGCTTAAAGTCATGAATTGGTGCTTCTACATCAGTGTTATTCATCTATCATTTCCCTCTGATTTTTGGGATATCTTATGGGTCGGGTTAGGTTTAGGGGTAGGAATAGGGTTAAGACTAAATTTTCAGACTAGAATGTTGTTCCAGGATCAACAAAATATGTTGACCCAGGAACGCATCTAACTCAGCAATATCAGGACGTGCGACACGTATCATCTCTTCCTCTTTATTAGTTATATCACAAAATAAACATGTATGAACATCAGAAGGAATGTCGAAAGATACAGTACAAATACTGAAATTAATCATGTCTCGTGTAATCACTCAATCAGTGTTTCAAACACGGAAAGACGTCAATACAACAGCTAGTAAACAATGTCACTTAATGTTACATTGACCTCAGGAAAGCCACACTCTAAAAAATGCTGGGTTAAAAAAACCCAAGCTGGGTAAAATATGGACAAACCCAGCAGGTTGGGTTAAAAGGCACCTATTATGCCCTCTTTCACATGATGTAATATAAGTCTCTGGTCTGGTCAAGTTTCAGCTTAAAATACCCCACAAATTTGCCCCTATTTGGGGGTGAGCAAAAACACGCCTTTTACTATATTATTATATTGCTGGCTAAAAAAATAAATCCAAAATTGGTTGAAAAAAATGGCTGGGTAAAAACAACCCAATCCCTGGTTTTGTCCATATTTAACCCAGCAGTTTTTAGAGTGCATTCAATGACCATAAACTCTAGAGAGTAGCATTTGATAAATGTATGCATGAGATTACATATTCATTATTTTTAATTATATTTGACCCGTGCTGGCAAAATGAGCCACAATTAGCAAATTTTCCATAATTAGTTGTTATTTTCGCATTCTCTAATAAAAAAAATCTAAATGATGTATTATTTGTTGGAATCAGACAAAAATTATTTATACTTAACAATGATTACTTCATTATTTAGCCCATGTTTAAATATGAAAACAAGCTGTTTAAATGTTTATATTTCACCAACAAATTGGAGTAGAAATATAATTCTGTTACTAAAAAGTTGATTTAAAAACGGCCTTATGTGTAATTTAAATGTTGAGTGTTGATTATTAGATAAATTTGATTGATTAATTAATTGATAATAAACTTATTTTTATTTCTGGTTTCAGTTTTTGGCTCAGTGCATCCTTAATTTTCATTTCGGTGCATCACTAGTATAAATGTATTTACACAGGAATTACAATAGCAAGAAACAGTGAATATTGTTTTTTTTACAGTTCATTGCTTAACAACGTATGTAAGAAGATCTAAATTAACAGGTTTCATGCAAGTCAAAAATGTAATTTAATCTGCATATCAACCTGACAAATTACATTAAAGAAATTAATTTAATTTTGTGGGTTAGATAAAGTAGAAATAGATTACACATGCAGGTTACCACTTTTTTCCATTGTACATTTTAGTGTGCCACCCTATTAAAAATTTCCTGGAGGCGCCACTGGCCATAGGCTATTTGATATAAGCTCTGTATGTTTTATCAATGATTTGATTTGAGAGAGAATGAATGACCACTTAAATTTCGCTGTTCATACTGGAGTTTGAGTTACTTTTATTTTGTCTTTGCCTTTCTGTCCTTTTTAGAGCTTGAAACATTTGGACTGAAAATACCTATTTTATTTAGTGTTTTGTAGAAGAAAATCATGTTGAAACAACATGAGGGAGAGATTTTACATTTAGAAATGTTATTTCTAAACTTTCCCAACTGACAAGATGTCTGTGCGTTTCAGACCTTCAGTCCAAAGTTCACATTTTTATCATACAGTTTATTCTGTGCATTCTGTTTTAAGGCAGAACAAAACATATAATATTGATCTTGACAGAACATCAGTGTTCCCACAACTTTCTTTTGGACCCAAAACAGCATTAATCTCTTGTGTTACAGGCTCAGAACTGAACTATGAGTTTATGGGCCAGTAGAGGGCAGGATTGACCCACTGAAGCCTCCGTCACTTACTCTTGCCCTGGGCCCGTATGTATGAAGCCGCTCAGAGTAACATTTTAGTCTTAAGTGTGTAAAAATTCTAAGAATTATGTAATTTTACTCTTATTCTTAGACTTAAGAATAAGTATGATTCATAAAGGTTTCTAAGTGTCAAGACTAGGTCTTAGCTCCTAAATTATTTAAGAGATCTGTAGAGGTCTCCTAACCTAGTTAAGAGTAACAAGATGGCAGCAGAGAAGAGGAGACACAAGCTTTCCAATGAAGATATGATGTATTGGAGTTATATGATGACATGGAGTTGATAAAATGATATAAACTTGATTGTCAATTCTTTTTGTAACTGACCTAATAAGAAATGTAATAAAATATTGATAAATATTGATAAATATTACTTAAACAATAATTAATATGTTTAATGCATTTTAATACATTTAAAGGTGCTCTATGCGATTTCTCAAAGTCGTTGTTGAACACTGTTGATATTTGAAATCAACCCAAACAAACACACCCCTCTCTTCATTGCTCCGCCTCCAAATCTCACATTCCAATACTAATCACGCTGCTCCGAGTCGGTCTCGAACCCCGGCCCGAACGCTGCTGACACGTGAGGCGAGTGCACTATCAATGACGCTAAACACCTCATGTGCTGGCGGGCGTAAGTGTGCAGTAGTTTAACTGCACAAGTCTCACTATCTGGCCGCTGTTACACACGCAATACGAGAGTGAATGTCTGTTTATCACAGCTGACGCGCAACAAAACGCTTCACGAAAAATCAAGCGCAGATGATGAACGAACGACAAGGAAGCACAAAAAATGTACGTACAGTACACAAAAGTAATTGTTGTTAATCGCCAACAGAACAGCAGCTCCAGACAATCAGAACCTAGTGTTACTTACATGAGAAGGATTCAAAGCAGCCCCCTCGTCTGTTTTCAGGCCTTCCTGCTTAGCTCTCTCCAGCGCTGGAAAGCTTTTCTAATATTAACGTGGGTCCTAAAGGGCTTGCCCAGTCATAAACCTTCATTTCAGTGACATTCTTTTGAGCTCTTTAGTATTGTGTAAACTTACCACACCACATAGTGGCCAAAATTGATGTGCAAAGATTTTTTTTTAAATGACCCTACAATTTTGCTCAAACCATCAAAGTATGAAAATATTTTTATTTTTATTTTTATATATTATTTAAATGTTTTAAAATATGACATTGACTACAACATAATCAGTTTTTAATATTTAATTGGTTCTCTCTTGTTTTTGCATGTGTTCATAATTTCTTTGTATGACAGACTGGGCAAATATAATTTGAAATAATTCGAAATTTCATTATAACACATGAAACGATTGACTCACAGCTACACGATATGCTTACATCTTTTTAACACATTTTTAAAAATATTTGAATTAAAGTTGAAGATGTCAGTTTTCATATGGCTGGACATCACATTTGGCCGCTACTCTATGGCAGTTCATTGACTTTCCAACTGACCATCAAACCATGTGGCAAAAGAAAGCCACTTTTATGTTCATAGTGGGCTTCCCTGCAGTTGTTCACTGCAAAAAATGCTGTTCTTACTTAGAGTTTTTGTCTTGTTTCTAGTCAAAATATCTTAAAGTTCTTAAATCAAGAAGCATTTTTTTGACAAGTAAAAATTATTTTCTTGTTTTTAGGAAAAATAAGTCAAAATTAAGTGAGTTTTTCCTTAAAACAAGCAAAATAATCTGCCAATGGGGTAAGCAAAATAATCTTATATCAAACCAAAAATAAGCTAAATAATCTTGTTTTCAGTTTGAAATAAGATCATTTTGCTTACCCAATTGGCAGATTATTTAGCTTGTTTTAAGGAAAAACTCACTTAATTTTGACTTATTTTTCCTAAAAACAAGAAAATAATTTTTACTTGTCAAAAAAATGCTTCTTGATTTAAGAACTTTAAGATATTTTGACTCGAAACAAGACAAAAACTCTAAGTAAGAACAGCATTTTTTGCAGTTGTTGGAGCCGTTGATGAACTCATGTTCACATCATTGCTCTGACTGTACATGAGGAGACATATATCAATAGAAAAAGATTCCACACCATCAATACTAATTTGTGATAATTTTGCACAATGCAATGCTATTGCTTTTAAATCAATTTAAATATTAAATCTTTTGTGTTTTTTTTTTATTATTGTTATTATTGTTTTTTATAATAACATTAAATGACTGGTATTGTGCTGCTGTGACTTCACCCTTCCAGGCTCGCTATTGGCTGATTCAGAGGTTGAGGGCGGCCATTGTGAGTTGACATCATTGTAGTCCTTAGTTCACAACACTTAAGTCAGCACTTAAGAATCAGTCTTAGACTTTACTAAAAGTTGCTTTTAGCTTCTTTATAAAAGTCTTCTACTCTTAGTAAACTCCTACTCTTTACTAAGAATTTTTTGACACTTAAGTCAAAACTTAAGACTGTTCTTAAGAGCATATCTGAGAAGTTTTATACATACAGGCCCTGAACTTCATCAATAAATCACATCCTCAGATAGTTACCGGACACTCAAGCACATTATTAGTGAAGGGGGGCACTAAAACCGGAAAGCGTGGAAATTGGGTTCACTTTGGCAAGAAGAGCAGGAATATCATGATGCATATTGTGCAAACTTGTCTGGTGTGTGAAAGTTTGATAGTCTGTGATGAGCATGAGCACTAGGCAATTTTAATTGTAATTAGCAAGCCTGGAAAAATGTATTGTAAATATACTACATTAATATACTATGTTTTCTACTTGCTACCAAAGCACATTCTGTATAATTCTGTTGGATCGGCATCTCTTAAAATGTGCACTTAACCATAAATTATGTTATGTACTACACACATATATTGCTATTTGCACTTCTAGCTTCTGTATTTCACTCACCGATGACAGATGTAATAATCACATTCACGTAGTTATGATCTGCTCTAACATATGTAGTTGGCTGAAAATGCTCTTTATGAGTGTGAAGTATTTTGTAAAAATGCATATCTACTTATAATGAACAACTGGAAAAAGATTTTTGGGCCTTTCTGGCCTTCTGCTGGATTTTATTCTATTTGCAATATTGAGAAAACTTTCACTCTTTTTCCCTTTCTTAAATGTTCCTCTTCTTAAATATTCACCATAGTACTTAATAATTAAATTTTTTATTGTAATCCACAGCACTTCAACGAAAGTAATGGTACTGCCATAGTGCCACACACAAAAACAATTATTTTGGTACCTTTCCAAGGTAAGTGTAATGGAAGCTTGTTTCTGCCACGGAATAAAAAAATTAAAAAAGAGAATAGAATTCTGAGTTTATAGCTTGCAAATCTTACTTTATTTCTCAAAATTGTGAGATATAAACTTGCAATTGTGAGAAAAAAGTCAGAATTGTGAGATAAAAAATTGCAATTATTTAACTTTACCGTTATGCTGACTTTGTACGTTTGACTTAATTGTTTACTTTTTTATTTCTTATTGTATAGCTTCTTATACTTTATAATAATTTATTATAATGTTGCATCCTTGGTATTGAGAAATGCCTCATATCTTTCTATTACTAACGTACAGTATGTACCCACCCCCAGCCTTTTGGCAACCGTGAGAGGATCAGTAAACTTCCTGTGTCCCTTAAGAGCATGCAAGGGCTTCCATACCCTCACTTTACCCCCTCCTGGATACAAGGAGTGCAAGCACCCTGCTTAGCATCTGTGTACTTTTACATTTTGTGCTGTAGCCGTGTAACCCCTTGGTGAACAGTCATGTCAGTTGGCAAAATAGACAGCCTTGTGCGCATTGACCTGCCGTAGAGGAGCTGAAAGGGTGAAGTACCAGTTGCAGCATGTGGAGCGGCACGGTACAGTACACCTGCAAGAAGTCAGTTACCACAGGTTTCCATGTTCTGATGTTGCTGGATGGCCATTTGGACAGTGTGTTTGAACACACGGTTGAACCTCTTTACAGCACTATTAGCTGACAGGTAATAGAGAGAGGAACGACGGTGAAAAATATTCCTTCCTTCCAGTGAAAGCAGCGGACGTAAACTGAACACCGTTATCAGTAACAATACTCAATGGATTTCCATGGTGACTGAAGACTGATTACAGAAACTAAACCACAGAATGTGTAGTGATAGTGTGAATAAAGGAGACCTCAGGCCACTTGCCGGAACAATCCACCAATGTCACAGCAAACCTGACCACAAATGACCTGACTATATCCACAGCTACTCACTGGCTGGAGTGGAGCAGGACCTGACCCGACAGTCCTCCCACCAAGCTGACACACGCGGCAGGAACGGACAGTACCATGAACCTAAGCATCCATCCCTGGCCACCAACAGAGACCATGAAGGCGCTGCCCAGCTCTCACCTCTCCTTGATGTCCTTTGAGCGCAACTCAACAACTCAACGTCCAGTCCCTTGGGCGAAGGAGGCCAACCCTTAGAAATCTGTGTACGAAGTTTGGTTAGAGCAGAGCGAGAAGCACATGCAACATCAACATCAGCAACAAACAGAGAATTACAGGCGGCAGATAGAAAAGCAACAAACTCCTCATCAACATCAACATCATCAGCAGGAGCTGGAGCAACGGCATTATCTTCAGGTGAAGTAGGAAAGGGAAAACATAACTAATAATCAGCAGGGGGCGTTTTGAATCGCCTGTACGCATGATTCATGAGGAAGAAACCCTCCCCTGAAACAGTATGACCTAAGAACAGCAGGCTGGTTTGCTGGAAGTGGCACTTGTCTTTTTTGAGCTGCAAGCCAGCAGCTTCTAGTCATTGTATGACCGCTTGAAGTGCTTTGTCATGCATGTCCATGGATGATAATGTCTTCCAGGTAATTTTCAACCCCTGACAAGCCAGTCAGGATGATGGCCATCATCATCTGAAATGCCGCAGGTGCTGAAGCCAATCCATAAGTAACACAACAAAAACCTAACAGTCCGTCGTGAGTAATAAAGGCTGTGAGGTCATGACTGTCCTCATGCAGTGGCACTTGGTAGTAAGCATTAGTCAGGTCGATGGTAGAGAAAACAGTACAACCTTTTAGAACAGAGAGTAGTTCATCCATGTATTGCAATGGAAAAGAGTGATAACTTGGCAGGAATTTGAAATGGATTTAGCCTGATCTGCAGCAGATTCAATCTGGCTTGCCATCATAACAGCTCTGTCCAGTGTAAGATCAGTTTCCAGTAAAAGTCTCATGTATTTGTGGGCTAAGACCATTCTCTACTAACTGATCATGAATCATTACTGGCACTGAACTCGCATGAAACAACAAGCTCTTACATAGCAGCTGATGTCAAACACAGCTTGAGACAGAGCCAATGGAGGTGGAGATGCAGGAGGAGCAAAAAAAAGACCAAGCAACACTAATAGATCCGGTGGCCGAGGCGGAGCTGTAGCGACGAGGGCCTGAGGTGGAGCCAGGGTGCAAGAGGACTGAGGCAGAGCCGGTGGGACTGAGGACCAAGGCGGAGCCCGACAGAACCAAAGGGGTCGAGGGACGAAGCGCAGCTGAAGGCCCGGAAGTCCATGGTGCGGGCACGACCAAGGCATAGTCGGAGGGACAAGGGAGCCAGGTGGAGCCGTAAGGACGACTGTCCCAGGTGAAGCAGAGGGAAGAAGGAGCCAAGGTGGAGCCAACTGGTCGACAAGCCGAGGTGGAGTGACGGGGATCCTCTTGACAAGGCGAAGCTGGAGACTGGAAATCCTGGGGCAGATCCACCCCGCAGAGTAGAGTCAGAGGAGGAGATGAGGGACTGAAGGGAAACAATGTAGGTGGGACCAAGGAACTGGCTGTCATTGAAAGAGAAGGTGGGAGAGGGAGGCTGGGTGGGATCTCTGGAGACACAGAAGACTTGGAGCACAACATGATAGCTTTTAGTCTGAGATGCATGTCATTTATGATGGAGGAAAAAAGAGCAACAGTTTCTTTCCTGATTGCAGCAACTAGGGGTGTGCCCGAAGCCAAATACTTTATTCGGAAAGGCACGGATAATGGCTTCGAAACGAATAACGGATAACGAATAATTCTGCATAATAATATTCGGCTGAGACTGAAACAGTCACTCCTTGTGTTTGTTGAATAACAGGTGAGCTAGGGGATCATAGCGCAATACATAAACCTCTAAAATCACTACGCAATAATATGTGTGTGAAGCGAATGCGTGTGAACTTTATGAATGAAATGAGCGCAAATCAAATAATCGTGTTGCTGTTGCATCTCTCCGAAATCAGAGCTTGACAGGAGTAATTTCGACTAAAATGGAATTAGCACGGCACAATCGCAAATCAAATAGCCGCACTCCATCTCTGCGCATCTCAGAGAAACATACCAGGTCTCTGTTAAGATAATTAACCAAGATACATATACATTTTCTACTAGGTCTACACGTTTGCTCCTTTATATGTTGCTGGTTTGAGAGGAACATGCACATTTGTTTAGTGAATTTCAAAAGAGACTCTCTTATGGTAAAGAGAAAGTTTTCAATTCATTCAGCGCCTTGAATTAATTCAGATATGACAATCACTAAATCACTAAACGTTTGCTATGAAATCACTCTGCTTGTATGATTAATTTTTTTTATTATTATTATTTTTTAGAGATTATTCGCTAATTTTATATTTTAGAAAACTGAATAGGGGAAATAGCCTTGAAACAAACATTTTTCAATGCTGTTTTCTTTTTTTCCATATTTTCCAGACTCAAATTACATAAATTTCCAAGCTGCGAAGGAACCGGTGAGCATGCAGGGAAAGCAAGATATTATACACAAACCTCTAAAATCACTACTCAATGAGTGTAAATTCTATGAATGAACTGAACGCAAATTAAGTAATGTTAGCCGTGTTCCTGTTGCCTTTTCCGTATACTTTTCCAGACCTGAAAATTACTTAAATCAATTTCCATACCTCTCCGAACTGCGTTGGAACCCTTAATTAGAATGTATTTAAATAGCCCTCTTTATTTATTGGATCACGAAAGGTCCCCGAGCTGGGATTCAAACTCGTGTCATCCGAAGCACATCCAATATTTTGCACCAATTTCCCAGGAAGTGGCGATTTTGTTTTCTTGAACACGTGGGATGGAAACGATGCTTTATTTGCAAATGTTTTATGTGCAGATGTTTTATGCGATATTACAATTTTGCGAATAAGTTAAATTAGCAAGTTTGGATGGAATCAATGCTACTGAAGATCTTTTCCACTGTAGCTGGCAATTCGAATTACAATAGTGTAAAAAATGCACCTCAATGCATCTCGGCAGGTTTTTTTCACTGATGGAAAGAAATTATCATTTTTTTTCAGTTTTATTTCTATACTGCTTTTCACAATACACGTTGTTTCAAAGCAGCTTTACACAAAATCACGATGTTAATGTTTATAGTATCTTAATATCTTCATGCAATATAGTCACAGTTAGCAGATCAGAGCTGGGTGATAATATACTTTTTATACTTTTATAAATTTTGAGATGATATAAGCAATCACGCATTGGAGATTTGCTATATAGGCAGTATATATAGCAAATATATAAGGACGATGATGGCGCCGCGCATGGCAGCCTCA
The DNA here is from genome assembly GCA_003731715.1 of Anabarilius grahami. Classification (NCBI taxonomy): domain Eukaryota; kingdom Metazoa; phylum Chordata; class Actinopteri; order Cypriniformes; family Xenocyprididae; genus Anabarilius; species Anabarilius grahami. The sequence goes on from RJVU01033795.1 coordinate 100,235, forward strand.
GTGCTGAGCTCTTCAGTGTTTGTTCTGTTTTTGTTCGTTTTTCCTGTTTTTTGTTTTTCAAACACCATCAGTTTTACCAGGGAGGAACTGCTGAACATTCGGCAGTACACACCACAAAATCTTGTACCGGATTTCGATTATTCAGACGTTTTGTTGAACGTTGTAGTCAGCGGAGTGGCAGCGCTGTTAAGACGCTTCAGGAGGACGCGCAGACGGGGGAAGCGCGCCGGAGCTCTCGTGAAACTCAGACAGCGTGGATTAAGAATGCCGCTCCCCAGCATCCATCTGGCGAATCTCCGTTCTCTGACCAACAAAACGGACGAACTCCTTCTGCTCTCCCGGACAAATAAGGATTTTTCAAACTCGGCTGCTCTGTGCTTCACGGAGACCTGGCTGAACGACGCCATTCCNTGATCTGTGGTTGTATGAAAGGTACAGAGGAGAGGTCATTTGATATCAGTGTTCACTGTTTACGAATGTTTTCTCAGGGTGTCTTGAAAGATCTTCACACTAACGACTAATGGGGAGCAGAAACTGAGTTGCTCTCAGCTAAGTCGCTTCGTTTCCCACTAAACCAAAGTCCAAATGACTGAAGGACAGCAGATGTTACCCCTGCGTGGTTTGTGGGTCTCTTGAGTCGATGCACCCATTTTAGTCTAGAGCCCATCTGAATGACCCGCTGTTATTACAAATGATGGCATGCTTCTTCCCTCCTGCAGTGCGTTTCCCAAAAGCATCGTTAGTCAACTGTGGTCGCAAGTTCTGTTGAATTGTGTTGGTAATGACGGAACCTAAGACCATAGTTGGGTTCGGGAAAAGCACCCCTTATTAGTTAAGTGCAGCGTCTTTGAGTAATTTGCTGGATTCTTGCATCACCTAATTAAAGTGCAGACTTTTGTGATTTGTTTGTCATGACAGTAACATATTTCACAATATAAATGTGAACAATATCAACGTTTGTTCAGTGCTTGTCGAGCCGCCACTTTGTTTCACTGCGTCAAATCAGGCGGTTCTCTGCAAATGGGCCACATTTAACGCTCAAAATGGAGCTTTTGTGAGACCAAGAACAAAACAGGAGTGACAAAGTGGCTCTTCTCGGCTTATTAAAGAGTGAGGGTGAATGATAACCTGTCCGTTATTTGAATAATCAGGACGAATCCTGACCGGCTCTGCTAATTCCACCTGCCACCCCCGTTTTTTTCCGGCCGTATCACCCCCAGCACACCCCCTCGCCATTCAAAAGCTGTAATTGAATGAGTCTTTGTCATTATTGTGATTAATCATATTAATTTGTGCTAATTAAGAGATGGTTTGAAGTGATGACAATTAGATTAATGAAATTAGTTTTAACTTTCAGCACCCCGCCTCTCCTCCTTCTATAACTTATAACAAAGAAGGGGAAATCATAGCACAACTGTTATGAAACAGTTGGCAATCTGGATTTTGGGACTAATTGAATGTCCGATTTTATTAATGATGAAATTTATAAAAGTCCTTGGGGGGAATATTACCGCAGATTCAGCGGTTGGGGGAGGGAAATTAATTAAAATTCCCAGAGATACTCTTCGCATTAAAGGCCCAGACCCACCGCAACCCCGGTCCTCAGAGACTGCTGTGATGTTCAAAGAAGGCATAAAGCAGACATTTGACATGTTTACTAGGACGTTTGATTGTGACCGGCTGAAATCAGCATCAGGGATTCTGATACTGACCAGATAGAGTCAAAAAAACTAAGAATCAATTTGAAATGAACAAATCAAACCTACAGGCAGAGTTGGAAGTCAGTTTTTTGGTCATGCCCAACTTAAAAAGAACTGAGTGAGAAGTACTAAAGTTAATTCATTCTGATTCTGTGAGCCGTCTTGACCGGTTACCAGCTTAAAAGAAGGATTTGTTTAAGAATCGAACATCACTAATGCTTTGGAGATTATCAATGTCTCAATATTTACAGTACTGTGCAAAAGACTTAAGACTGGTTTATACTCACTGCGTCCGCACTAGCGCGAAGGTGCAAATATAGTGTAATTTTTTTGTAACTTTGCATTTACGATACATCTGTACCGCAAGTCCTGATTTTGCTGAGTTAGATGCGTTCCTGGGTCAACATATTTTGTTGATCCTGGAACAACATTCTAGTCTGAAAATTTAAACTTAACCCTATTCCTACCCCTAAACCTAACCCTACCTATAAGATATCCCAAAAATCAGAGGAAAATGATAGATGAATAACACTGATGTAGAAGCACCAATTCATGATTTTAAGCCTAAACTTGACATAATCTGTAAATTTGTCCCTCAAATCTGATTGATTTGAATGTTGTTCCAGGATCAACACAAATGTTGACCCAGGAACATGTTGAACTCAGCAATATCAGGTTATGCCATCTGCACCGGCATCTTACTGGCACACAGATTACACTTGTCTAAATGAATTGCTTACTTTTACAAAACGAGCCTACACTAGCAGAAATAAGCTTTTTTAATGAAAATAAAAGTCCATGATTAATAAGAATTTGCCTCGGCGCTTCTTCAGCTCGGGCGGAGGACACTGAATAAAGTAATCGAAAGCAATACTTGAGTAAAAGTATAGATATTTTACCAGAAAATGACTTTGGTAGAAGTTAAAGTCACTGTTTAGAATATTACTTGAATAAAAGTTTTAAAGTAGCTGATATTTTTTGTACTTAAGTATGAAAAGTATTTTTTATAATAAACATACTTAAGTATTGAAAGTAAATGTAAATTACAAAAGGAGCAAAAAATATTTTTAAAAATAGTTCTATGCACCGTTTGAGCTGCAAGATTGTGTTCAGTTTTAACTCTTTCTTACATTTTGTTTTCTTTGAATAAAAAATGGCTAAATGTTTATTGTAATTTTTAAATATAAAAAATACTAATATATGAATTATGCATTGATCATTCATGTTAATTCATAGTGCATTATAACTAATGAAAGAGACAACTTTAAAATGTTAAAATTTTAATGTTGAAATTAACAATGAATAAATACTTTTATTAACCTTATTTAATGTCACAAATGGACTCTAAAGAGTAACCATTTCATGTCCAAACAGTCATGCTTAACAATTGCCATCTTTACACACAAAGGCATAGCATGGGTCTATTATATGTATAGTTTCACACATTATTTACCTCTATTTTAGAAAACTTGATGATTATCTAATCAAAATATGTGTTACAGTGCCGATAAAAAAGAACTGAAATTGAATACATTTCTGATTTATGTTTCTGTCGCTGCATGATGAGGATAAAGTTTATGTAACTTCGCTGGATAACGAATACATAACAGTGAACAAATTAATATAAACTAATGCAAATGAATGATAACAATCATGACATAAGTTGGTGTTTTTGTCACATTAGGTGCATTTACATGGAGCATTGTAATCAGTTTAAAAGTGATACAGATGCAAATCTTTATGCAGAGGAAACTTGTAGTTCGAGCTATAATGCACCCTTTACTCTTTTACTGTATATATACAGTAAATGCATGTGTGAGTAAGATGAAATATGTATGCATAAAATTAATCTTAACATGTTTATAAGTATATGATTCGCTGTGTGGGAAGTTTTCTGTGTGCAAATATCCGAAGCACGAAAGAAATCCACAGAAACCCAGAAATCTGCATCTCAAGACAGCGAGCGAATGCTGAGTTGAACTCTTTCATGTCTTCTTGCGTTTGAAAATGCCCATATTGGCGAGTATCCTCGTAAACATAGTTATGTCTTAAGTGAACATAAACAGTTGAGAAATAAAACGCATGTGTAACAGTATATTGAGTACGGAAGAGGATTAGGGCCAAGCAATAATAAAAAAATAAAACCATCTCGAGATTAAAGTTGTTAAAATTTAGAGAAAAAAGTAGTTAAATTTCGAGAAAAGTCTTTAAAATTTCGCGAAAAAACTCATTAAATTATGAGAAAAATGTCGTTAAATTTCGAGAAAAAAGTCGAGATAAAATGTTGAGAATAAAGTCATTAAATTAACGAATTTATTCTTGTAATTTAACGACTTTTTATCTCGTAATTTAATGAGTTTATTCTCGTAATTTAATGACTTTATTCTCAACATTTTATCTCGACTTTTTTCTTGAAATTTAACGAGTTTGTTCTCGTAATTTAATGACTTTATTCTCAACATTTTATCTCGACTTTTTTCTCGAAATTTAACGAGTTTTTTCTCGTAATTTAACAACTTTAATCTCGAGATGGTTTTATTTTTTTATTATTGCTTGGCCCTAATCCTCTTCCGTAATTAAGTACCTCAGAGATGACGTGTTTTTGTAGGCCAACCCGGAACTTAGTGGCGCACGGGTTCCCTCCATCTAAAGCCTGTTTTTTTTATTTTTTATAATACAAGATAATCTTTACAAGTTAACACAACATTTATACATTTTGAAGCCTAAATAAAGTGGTCAGATATAAAAAGCTAACAGTAGGCTATAAACAGACTACAGCACACCATGGTCGTGGATCAATGTCACCACCACCAAGCGTCCTCAAACTTTATTTAGAAAACAACTTTATTTAAAAACATGCTCGCTGATTATGATCTGCGCTGTGTATGAATACTTATCCACTTTTTCATGAGAAATGCTGTCCAAATGTCCTGTTTGTCATGATGACGTCTAAAATCCCCGCCAAAGGAAGTAGTCCTTTTAGCAACCGCCGTTTTTAGACACAATAAAGGTTTTTAAAAAATCACAAGCGGGTTATAACTGGTGTGTTTTATGTCATAGATCAAAACGTGAAAATATTTAGAGGCTTTGTTAACCACAGACCTTATTTCAGGCGATTTAGCAAAAAAACATTAAAAAACCCATAGACTTTACGGCGATGGAACCGGAAGTCCTAAAATGCTTACTCGCTTTCGGGTTTTGCATACCAAAACACGTCATCCCTGAGGTACTCTATTGGATCCATGCATTAGCTCTTAAAGTGACAGCAGCCTAATAAACCGGCTGCTGTCTGTGTCCTTAACCCGTTTAATCTCAATTTTTCCAAGACATGAAAACATCCAAATGACGTGTCGTTAGTAATGATTTTTATTGAAAAGTGAGAGAAAAATTGTGTTTTATGGTCTGTCACAATTGTGACCAGTGGGATAATGTGTATATACTGAAAATTCTTTTATAACCTATATCAGCCCAGTTATTAACACATTTTAAACTCTGTTTCATCACATTTTAGGGTTATTATTGTACATAAAGACCTTTATACAACAATTATAGGAATACTGAAATAAAAGACATAAAAATAAATAAAAATACAACTATCAACAAATTTGTTACTTTATTGTAACACATAATAATATTGTTATATTAGTGCAGCCAGTAATTAAAACAATAATACTGTAACTTATTTGTAACATTTGAACTTTTAATTTAGTGTAATATTCACTGTAACTTTGTGTCATTTTAGTGCAGCCTTCCCTAACAACTGCAACTGGATAGTTCATATACTGTTTTTTCCCACCGGTTTTATTCATTCTATGACCACACTCAACAAAACTGAATAATTTTGAATTCATGTATTAAATACTAGACACCTTAAAGATAATGTGTACCAAAAATCTTTGTCATATCTTCAACATACTTTACAAGTCGTGCAGTCGTGGCCTAATGGATAGAGAGTCGGACTTGTAACCCAAAGGTCATGGGTTCGAGTCTCAGGTCCGGCAGGGATTGTCGGTGAGGGGAGTGAATGTCCAGCGCTCTCCCCACCCTCAATACCACGACTGAGGTGAGACCCTTGAGCAAGGCACCGTACCCCCAACTGCTCCCCGGGCGCCGCAGCAATGGCTGCCCACTGCTCCGGGTGTGTGTTCACGGTGTGTGTGTTCACTGCTGTGTGTGTGCACTTGGATGGGTTAAATGCAGAGCACAAATTCCGAGTATGGGTCACCATACCTGGCCACATGTCACTTCACTTCACTTCACTTCACTTCACTTCACTTCACTTCACTTCACTTACAAACCTTTTGTTTTGGAGCTTTGATGCAGCCATCATCTACTGATGGTGCAAACAAAAATTCAACTGCTTTGGTCATGTGACAATTTGCACTAATCATGTGAAACTGCGCATATTTAATTGAGACCCTTTATTCCTTCCATATTTGCCAGAAATGCACTAAAACAGCAGTCAGAAACAGTTTTAGAGCTTCATGAATGAACACTTTCTTTACGGTCACTATTGTGAAAAAATCTAAGCCAGTGGTTCTAAACCCGCGGCCCATGATAAGCTGACCTCATTTAAAAAATAAATTCCAGTTTTACAATTTATTTTGTTTTTTAAATTAAATTAAATGGGTTAAATCACTATAAGTTTGAACTATATGAATGTTTTTTTGTCATATCAAATCATTTTGGTGATCATATATTATTTTCAGACATGCGCAGACCTACTATGTACTGAGTACTCAGTTAACGAACACTTACAAGGGTGAGCTTTGGCAGAATTGACTGTTCGCAAAGACCCGCCCCCTTTAGTTACTGATCTCTCACCACACATCATGTTCTCACGCAGTGAAAAAACACATTGTGGAGCAAAAAGGACACTTGACAGCGCATCGAAAGACAAGACAGAGAAGGTTACTTTTGATATGAAACAAAGTCTCAAATTTGGTCATTTTTAAAGAAATTTAAACAATAAATACAGTTTTGTGGCTCTTTAATGTATCGTTACAGATCGCTGTAACGCCTTAGTTCAAGCGGCTCGTGAATCAATCATGTCTTCCTACTAGTTCATTTATAGCATCAAATAAACATGAATGAACATCATAAGAAATGCTGTTTCAATCACGGAAAGATGTCAGTACACACCATTTTTCAAGTCCACCGACGTTAATCTGCTAACTCCCCTGACTGCTTTGTCCGACAAAATGGCGGATTTGGTGTTATGATTGGTTAGATCGCCTGTCAATCAAACTCCTGCCGAAGGGTCAATTCAAAAGTAGCCACTATTTTTGTAAATTTAGGTATCAAAATGGACAAATTTGTTATTAGAGGAGAAAAACGAAAAGAGAAACATACCAATGAAGGAACATATTGCAAACAAGAAGAGCATCAGCATTGAAGGTAAGAAGAATGGAAGAATCAGTTTGCTGATGGGCAGACGTTGTTTGCTCTGTAGTAAAGTAGGCTATACTTGGCATATGCAAAACGTACAATGTCAAAAGACATGTGAATTCAATGTGTTTGTTTGATGTAGGCTACTTCTACTTCCGCACGGCTGCTGCGCGAGGGATTGCGAAATCAAATAATGCTTAATATCGCCAAAGATTGTAATTACAATGCGCTCAATGCTGTTTGTAAAGAGAGTTGAGTAACATTTGCTTAAGGCGTTTGTGGCCTATATATCATTCTGTCATCCAGAGTTAAATAGTTACTTAAAATGCTTGTATACATTTTGTGTATGTTCATTGAGCATTACTATCTGATTACTGTAATGCTGATGTCAGTAAGTTAGTTTTTATTTGGTGGAATACATTGTTCTCATTTTCTGTGACATATTGTATATCAGGGGATTGTGTAACGTGAGTTATTGAACAAGAGATTTTCACTTTGATATGAAGTCACACTGCCAGCCATTTCAACACGCTGAAACAAAAACAAATTTCTTATAGTATTTGTTGATTTTGCAGTGTGTGACAGAAATAAAATACCGTATGTGACACCAGAAAACAACCTCTTCTGTGTGTGCAACATTTAGGTATAATAATAATATCTGCCAATACCATAACATTAAATCTGGTTGGTTTTCATTGGTGACGTCATATGTAAATGATATGCGGCCCGTGAGAATTGCACTTGGACCATAGTGCAGTCCACGGGGAAAAAAGGTTGAGAACCACTGCTTTAACCAAACAGCAAAAGACAAAGAAAAATCACTCACTGCTCTTGACTGAATAACTTTTATAAGGATTCATCTATGTTTAATAAATACATTGAAGACTTATTTTACATTTGATTACTTTTATTAAATTTCTGTACTTGACAATTGTGAATTTTCACTAGTATCCACATCATAACTTTTGCAAAAACAGTTTCATAGCTGATAAAAAATATTTATGGCTGGTAAATTAAGTCACAGGCCATTGGCAGTTGTGGCAAAAAGTTAGTTTTAGATCCTGATTAGGTGTATACCATTTTACATTCTAAGGGCTCGTTCACACAGTGAATGGTTTTAAAAAACGCGCAGCACAGAAAGCGAGGGTCTCAAGACGTGCTTTTGAGACGTGATAATGGCAATAACAAACAAATAAAACAGTTGCCATACCAACTTGCTACTGTAAACAGAAGCTCCCAACGCTTGCCCCGCCTTTGTGTTCTTCTGATTCGTTCACTGTTTTGGAACTGACGTTGATGAACGACGCTGCATGTAAAAGTTGAAATTCTTGACACGGCGTCTTAAAAACACGACGCTCATGTGCGAGGTGCTGCACGTCCATCTAGCTCTCTCTTGAAACCAACATGGAAGTGACTTAAACTACAATTCATCGACAAGGGAGTCAATCCCATAGACCCCCCATGTTAAAATGCCCAACTTTACAGCAGAAAGAAATATGTTTACAGCCTGGTACAAAAAGTGGTTTTGGTCTATATAGCTAATTTTGGCCTTCACGACAACTGTGAGGGGGGTGAATTATTATTATTTTTTAATCTGTTTAAATAATATTAAGTAACGGGGTGTAACGGTACACAAAAATGACGGTTTGGTACGTACCTCGGATTTGAAGTCACGTTTCGGTGCGGGTTCGGTACAGCAGGGTAAGAAAACAAACAAAAAATCTCTTTTTTTATTAAACAATGTTTTACTGAACCAACTGTCTTTAAATTTCTTCAATTATAATTAATTTTCTGAAGGATAAAAAAATGTCTCTCTGCTAATGCTTTAAACTATTGGGGAGCCTTTACTTGCTCATTACTATAATAAAGGTTACATTTAACAACAGAGCCTAAATTATTAAATTCAGTTGCTATTTATTTTTAGATATAATCATCAACACTCAAATAATAATAAAAAATGTATGCATTGTAAACATGTAAATTACACATAAGGCAGTTTTTGCATTAACTTCTGTTTCCCCAATTTGTTGAAATATAATAATTTACACAGTGGTAGTGTTGTAGAGCTCGAGACCGGTCTTGGTCTCAAGCGGGGATATCGCTAAATTGCCGTTGCATTGTCTGATTGCTTTGCTTACCTCTTTGTTAACCTCATAATTTTGATTGGATGTAAAACTTCCTGCTTCAAATGCAATCAATAACTTATTTCTAATTTCATTTATTTAGTTACTGTTGTTCCGGGTCAGAAATCAACAAGGGATTGTGTCACAAATGTCACCAAAATTAATACNTTGGTTTTCATTAACTTCTGTTTCCCCAATTTGTTGAAATATAATAATTTACTCAGTGGTAGTGTTGTAGAGCTCGAGACCGGTCTTGGTCTCAAGCGGGGATATCGCTAAATTGCCGTTGCATTGTCTGATTGCTTTGCTTACCTCTTTGTTAACCTCATAATTTTGATTGGATGTAAAACTTCCTGCTTCAAATGCAATCAATAACTTATTTCTAATTTCATTTATTTAGTTACTGTTGTTCCGGGTCAGAAATCAACAAGGGATTGTGTCACAAATGTCACCAAAATTAATACAAATGCCCACAAAATTGAAGATATGATTGCAAAAAAGTACTCGTATAAGATCTTGATATTTATATTATAACATATGATATAATAGCAATTAAGCAATATCAAAAGAAAGAGGGCTGTTTTCACAAATATGAGCACAATTGCAAATGTAATATTTATTTTTATTTATTTATTTATTTATTTTACAAATGTTCAATAAACAAAATTTTATTTTTTAAAAATTAATCTCAACATAATTTATGCATTTGTAATTGTACCGGTTCAGATGCAACTTCTGTTCCACCTCTGCAGTGTAAAGATGAACTTTGTTGTTAGTGAATTTCAATTGATTGGTAACAGCTCTACATAGTGAATTATTATTCTAATTGTAATTATTGATTAAAAATAAGACATTTCTCAGGCAGTAAATGTGGATCTTTCAGATGAATTTGAGGAGTGCTAGTCTGGTCTTGACTCTCGACTTGCCTTGGTCTTGGTCTTGTCTTTGCCTCAACCCCTCAAAGTCTTGGTCATGTCCTGGTCTCGACACACTCTGGTCTTGGTCTCGACTTGGTCTCGGTTTAGGTGTCAAACTTGTTTTCATCATGGATTTATTTAGGCCCTACATTAACTAACAGGTTAAGTAAAATATAATTTATATATATAGGCTAATATATTGCATATATTTAGCGATACAGTTCATTTCTCTATCGAACTAACAAGCTGTTGACACTGAATGGCTTTTCTAAGGTAAATCAGGGGCGCTTCCTCTGAGGAGGCAAGGGAGGCAGTGCCTCCTCAAAAAAATAGGATGAGAAAATAATCCATATTACATATAAAACAACACAAATATTACAAATGATGACATTAAAACGATCACAAGTCACGCGTATTTCTAAAGGAACACTGTCCAACAGCGACACCCGCAGGTAAAGTTACAGCAGGAGTCATGCCTCCCTTTGCTCTCATAGAAAATCATCAGACCCCCGGCGTGCGGTGGGTTTTGTGGGGGGTAATTGAGAATGAATGAGGGGAAAGTCACGTTAGAGGAGGCAATGTGAGTGAAGTGACATGTGAAGTGAGTGAAGTGACATGTGGCCAAGTATGGTGACCCATACTCGGAATTTGTGCTCTGCATTTAACCCATCCAAGTGCACACACAGCAGTGAACACACACACCGTGAACACACACCCGGAGCAGTGGGCAGCCATTGCTGCGGCGCCCGGGGAGCGGTTGGGGGTACGGTGCCTTGCTCAAGGGTCTCACCTCAGTCGTGGTATTGAAGGTGGGGAGAGCGCTGGACATTCACTCCCCTCACCGACAATCCCTGCCAGACCTGAGACTCGAACCCATGACCTTTGGGTTACAAGTCCGACTCTCTATCCATTAGGCCACGGCTGCCCAATGTCAACATCGCGCTGTGATTGGATGTAATTGGTTATGATTGGATATGATTGGTTTATGCGATAAATCCCGCCTCTTGTTGACGTGAGCGTTCCGCGCGTCAGTTTGACTGAACAAATGATGGCGTCAATGGGAAGACTAATTGAAATATCACCGCTTTACGTCACGTCAAAATCAATCTTGAAAAGGACTGAAAGCCTGATGCATGCAGGGTTTTTTTTTTTAGTGCAATCGGCTTGGTGAAATTAAAAATACATCTTTGTGTCTGTGACAGACGGTGTTTACGGAGCATGACTGATGATCCAAGTTGACTATTAAAAAGAAAAACATCAATACACAAAAAAAATATATTGTTTAAATTATTATTGCCTTTAGTTATTATTTTGGAATGAATGTAGAAATGCTTAAAACACTGACTTGATGAGTTTGACTTGGTTTTGATAAATTACATTACACTGTTAATGTAAAATTACCAAACACAATTGTCTTTGGTATCTTTTTTTTCTTTTTTGATGTAATGTAAAGTAATGTTGGTTGAAACACTGATTAAGCGATTAAATGAGAAATGATATGTTTCAGTAAGTTGTACTGTATCTTTCAACATACCTTCATGTTCTTTCATGTTCATTCTGTAGTAGTGAAGAGGAAGAGATGATCGCGGTGCTCCACGCTGCCGTTTGAACTGACTCGTCTAACTGCATGAACCGTACCGTGACCGTTCGGGACGAATACATGTACCGTTACACCCCTACTATTAAGCCTTAAAGTTCTGCATTATTAAGGGCGTTGCCACTTGAGTGACAGGTGGATTGCTGCTGCCGTCACTACTAGCAGTTTGTCTGCTGTCTGTTAGCTGTCACGTCACCTCAGCTAATTCCAGCCACTAAACTTGGCATCGTTGTTGGATCGTCTTGGCAATGGCTAAAAGTTTTGTCTGCCAGATTTACTACAATGACAATGGCTGGAGAATATGCCTCTCAAGACACCACAGCACTGCTTGGATATTATAACTAAAATTGCTGCACTATTTTGAACAATTATACTTTGGACGCAGGTTCATTTGTTTGTGAGAGTCCAATGTATACAATTGTATACAGTTTTACAACATAAAAGCGTCCATTGAAAAACATCCAACAGCACTTTTTGTCCACAAAAGCACTATGTATAATTTATCTTTATTAATATTTTACATTGTATCTAAGATAGATAGCTCCTTAGCCTGAGCTAACTTGATCACGCCGAGCTAGGCGGGCGTGGTTTCAGCCACCAGGCACCTCAGCTCCACCCACGTCCCGCCTCTTTGCCATTTTCAGTTATCCGGGAGTGACGCGCTGCCAAGATGGCGACGGCCGGTACCGCGCACTTTGGCCTTCAGAGATGCTCTTCAGAAACCTACGGGTGACGTCACGGACACTGCATCCGTGTTTTATACAGTCTGTGGTGTTACGTAGAAAAATGAGCGCTTTGGAATAAGAAAAAAGATTCTGTGGGGTTCTATATAGAAGTCTAGGGTTCTTGACTCAATTTTAAAGAAAAAGCCAAAAAGGTTCTACCATATAAGGAGAAATGTTAATTATTGTATAATACTTTCATGTTTATTTAATTTTGTTTCTAGCGGTAAAGTATGTTTACAGCTGTTTAATTCATAAAATTGGAGGGGAAAAAAAATAATTAAAACAAACTTAATTTGACTAAAATGAAATCCGAAAAGGTTCTATATATGAAGCGCCTGACGGAACCCTTTAACCTTTTCTTCTAAGAGTGTATCTTACTATTTTCTTGATTTGGCAGTGGAAAACAGAAGTCCGCTGAGAAATCTGTGGAAGTTTCCCAACTCAGGTGCGCAGCCACACAGAATGATTGACGTTTCCGGCAGCCGCAGGCACAGGGTGGGAGTTGACACGCGTGTGTTGGACGGGCCCTGGCCGCTCCTCCTCGTTTTGCATATTCACAGCTCTGTCGACTTCTCGGCAGGCCAATTCATAATTAACAGCTGTTGAGATGTCAAATGCGGCTCCGGCCGTGGCACATGCAAATATGTTTGTATTCCTAGCCTGCGCCTCAGAGCCGTGGCTGCATTTCCCGGGGTCACGATCTCTGTCCCTCTTTCTGTCGGCCGTTCACACACACACGCGAACAGACGCTCCACACACACACACACACACACACACACTGATCGACACGCACCTGTAATCGGCAACATGCTCATTCTGAGCATAGACTCAAAGCCCTTCTCTGGCACGCTGTCAGGTCCCTGGACTCGAGCTCCAGCCGACAACTTCTGCATAAAGTCCGTGCCGTCTGAACGGGGGAGAGAGGGCCGTATTAAAATGAGGCCTGCTGCCGTGTGTGTGTGTGTATTTGTCATGCTTGTTTAGCCAAAGTTGAAATGTAAATATGGACGGTGAAAGATCTCAGTGGCGATATGCTGCTTGAAATTCTAATAAACAGGTAGCTGTCTGCTTGTTATAAATGATACCCATAAAAGGAGGGTGATTCCTTTAACTGATAAAGATGAGAAATAATTGTTTGAGCTCGCACAAAATTAATCAGATCAAAACAGGTGCAATCGTTTCACAAAGACAGAGGCCGTATAAAATACAAAATAAATGAAATGTGATAAAGCGTTGGTTATCGGGCACCTCGACTGAAGGTGCGCATTACAATATTACGAGTGGACCCGAATTTCTGAGGCGATAGCATTATTGCATGTATTTAAAGCGCGAGGGAGATGTATTTATGCTAAAATGAAGACATCAAAGATACAAGGTCACCCATGATTCACTTACTAGTGGGAGAACTGCGGCTCCCGACCACAAACTTTTCAGATCTCATGCAAAACGCAGATGGAAACAACATTTTCACAACTAACAGAATGATTAGCGTTCGTCTTTGTCATAGCTCTTAGACTGCACCAATGATGGTATTCAACAATCAATACTTTTGGGTCATTCTGTGTCAACTCAACCTAATCTAAGATTTAGATTCTGGTTCTTTCTTTCCTTTTGGTATCTTCATTTTAAAGGCCCTCGATGGTTCAGTCCCAGAGATATGGAGATCTTAATGTGGCTCCGTGAGAAATTGTACACAATTTCAGTGGTCAAAAAACAAATGTGGGTCACTTTGCACACAACTGCTGGTTAATATCTGAAGAACAAATAATGTTGAAATTAGAAATGTATCTCGTGTTTTTCCATCATCTCAATTGCACAAAACACACCTTTCCGAGTGCCATAAATATTCCTTTGGAATGAGGAATGAATGTCTGAAGAATAAATAATGTTTAAACTTGAAATGTATCTTGTTTCCCACTATCAAAACAACTGCATAAAACATAACTCTGATAAACATGCAGCAAAGTTAACACCGTATAGTTTGTGTCTGTACTTTGGAAGCTAAAAGATATTTTATTTTGCCAACGTGTTTCAGCACACAGGCCTTCATCAGGGCTGAAAGGTTACATGTGTGTGTAGGTTCCTTTATATGCAAACAGAGACAAAATTCAAACTTACAAAGAACCAATGAAAAAATTACATATAACATCATCCACCGATCACAAAACGTATGAAGTAAATGCTCATGCATCAACCAATATTATATTTAATTTTTTCATTGGTTCTTTATAAGTTTGAATTTCGTCTCTAGGCTTGTTCGAGATGCATCGGCGCTGCGCAGACTGATCGGCATATGACATCAAAGTACAGCGAGAGCGTTTGGAGAGCATACACTCTAAAAAATGCTGGGTTAAAAACAACCAAAGTTGGGTTGAAAATGGACAAACCCAGCGATTGGGTTGTTTTAACCCAGTGGCTGGGTTAAATGTTTGCCCAACCTGCTGGGTAGTTTTATTTAACCCAAATATTGTTTAAAAATTACTGTATTTCTTGCTTAAAATGAACCCAAAATATGTTGGAAATTAACATTTATTAATATGTTTAATAAACAAACATTTATTAATACTTTTTTTGAATAATATTTAAACAATAAACATTTATTAAATTGCTTATTAATAAATGCTCATCTTTTTGATTATTATTGTTGCCTCTAGTAATTATGAGTCTGATTTTTAATTTCCAACCTATTTTGGGTTCATTTTAAGCCAGACATATAGTAATTTGTAAACAATTGTTGGGTTAAATAAAACTACCCAGCAGGTTGGGCAAACATTTAACCCAACTGCTGGGTCAAAACAACCCAATCGCTGGGTTTGTCCATTTTCAACCCAACTTGGGTTGTTTTTAACCCAGCATTTTTTAGAGTGTACGACTCGTTATGCTTTTGAATCGCTCTCACGGTACTTTGATGTCATACACCGATCGGTCTGCGCAGCGCCGATGCATCTCGAACAAGCCTTCTGTTTGCATTTACAGGGATAGTTCACCCAAAAATGAAAATGTGATGCTTATCTGCTTACCCCCAGGGCATCCAAGATGTAGGTGACTTTGTTTCTTCAGTAGAACACAAATGATGATTTTTAACTCCAACCGTTGCCGTC
>RJVU01033795.1:115881-136569 GCA_003731715.1 Anabarilius grahami
CACATTGATGTCCTAAGACACGAAACGATCGGTTTGTGCGAGAAACTGAACAGTATTTATATCATTTTTTACCTCTAAAACACCACAATGTCCAACTGCGTTCAGCATTCGCTTGGTGATGTCTGATCGCGCTCTGACAACGGCTGACAACGGAAGTAATGTCTCGCACTCATTGAAGTATACGGGCGAGACATCACTGCCGTTGTCAGAGCGCGATCAGACCTCACCAAGCGAATGCTGAACGCAGTTGGACATAGTCGTGTTTTAGAGGGAAAAATTATATAAATACTGTTCGTTTTCTCGCACACACCGATCGTTTCGTGTCTTAGGACATTAATGTGTCTTCACGAGCCGCAGGGTTTAATTTGGATTCGTCTATGCATGTTTATTGACTCTTATAAATTGTGTGACCATTGACTCGCGTTATAAGACTGACAGACGGCAACGGTTGGAGTTAAAAATCATCATTTGTGTTCTACTGAAGAAACAAAGTCACCTACATCTTGGATGCCCTGGGGGTAAGCAGATAAGCATCAAAATTTCATTTTTGGGTGAACTATCCCTTTAAAGGAACCTACACACACCTGTAACCTTTTAGCCATGATAAAACGTGCTGGCAAAATAAAATATTGAACTTTTAGCTCCATTTTTTGTTTATTTCGACTCCTTGACGGCACGAGTGTTGCTGGTATTGCCCATAAATAGCTTTGTTTTTATTCCATGCACCTTGTTGAGCGTGTGAAGTTGGACCAGATTAATTACACTGTACTTTGGAAGCTGAAATTGTCTCTAAACCATATTCACTTTTACATTGAGAAAATGCTTTTATCCAAAGTTACAATTTACAAGTTACAAGTAAGGAATACAAGAGGAATACGACAAACAACACCAGTCAACATCAGACTGATACTAAATAATAATTACATTAAGCACATCAAAATGTAAAAAAAATAATCAACCTTTTTAAACTGCAAATGTCAATGGAAAATTAGATATTGATTGATGATATAGGACCATTCAGTGTTTCCCATAGGATTTTTTTCAAAGACAGACTCATATTTACATTCGTTAGTGGAGGACGATTTCTTACTGGCCATTTAAAAAAAAGAAAGAAAGAAAGATAATTTAAAAATATATTTTTATAAGACTAAAGTATAATTTTGATCCCATGACAATAGAATTATTTAGTGTTGAATTTTCTGCAATATTAGAAATCTTATATAGAAATATATAGAAATCTTCAACATAGATGACAAATTTTGACAATTTTTACACTAAGGTAAAAGTTACTCAAAGACACTCGAGAGTCACTGATAATTGCATGTCTTGATAAACACGTAAATGCAATTTAAACCATGCATTGCTTATGCACGTGTGAAGCAACATGCTAAAAAGTCATTCAGGCGACCTGTTACCATAACTTAAATAAATGCATGGTTGCAAGTTAAAAATCTATTTTACTGATTTAATTAAACCTTTTAAATTGCAAACATTATTTTGTTGAGTTCTGTTGACATAATAATGTTGATCGTTACATTAACTTTATATTGTATGTCATTTAAACTCAAATTTCTGCTTTAATTGCATTTTTGTTTTTAAATTAAGTTGTCGTAACTTAATGAAATTTTCTTGATAACTAAGAAATTAGGCAGTGGATTTCTAGTTCCCAGCATGCTTTGCATAGGACTGGATCAGGAGAATAAATTAATTTAAATGAATTTGTGTTATTTTGTTTTTTGTTTTTTAGTGAAGCGAAAGATCTGTTAGTGCTTAATACTGTTATGTTTGACATTTAAAATAGTTTCTGTAATGTTGAAGTTTTTTGCTGTTTTAGTTTTAGTTAACTAGCTATATTTTAACCCTGGTGTGAAACTCACACATAGGCTAGTTGTTGGCAGATTTATCAGGCGCACTGACAGCATATTGAAAGTTAATCTGAACTGCTTGGTTCGGCCAATCAGAACAGCACCTCGGGCCAAACAAGCGTGACTGAACGCGTCACACGGCGCATTGTGCCATTTCCAACAAACAGCAATGTGGTGGCAGGAGCGAGCGCCTCCATCACAGAAGCACTGCGTCTCTTCTGCTTAAAGGCAAAGGATAGCATCTGAAAGGGAGGCAGGAGCGCTGCGGGGCCCACGATACTTCCCTCTCTCTCTTGCTCTTCAAGTATGGCAGAGTTGTAATGAAGATAATTGTACAATAAAAGCGCCTCTCTAAATCATTTCCCTTCTGTCCATACAAGATTGATCACGAAAGCGATTTTTCAGACCGCTGTAATTTTCATATTTAATGAGCGTGACTCCAAAACTATTACACTAATTAGTCAAATCTCACATATCGTTAATGATGCTCGCAGTAATTAATATTGTATTTAA
Organism: Anabarilius grahami; assembly: GCA_003731715.1. Lineage (NCBI taxonomy): Eukaryota > Metazoa > Chordata > Actinopteri > Cypriniformes > Xenocyprididae > Anabarilius > Anabarilius grahami. The sequence goes on from RJVU01033795.1 coordinate 118,260, forward strand.
TTAAAAAATGACCCATTTCAGTGGCTTGCATGCAGGCAGGCAGGCATCACCGACCGGTTGCCTTGCCTTAGGCAAGTGTGTGTGTGTGTGTGTGTGTATGTGTGTGTGTGTGTGGGTTGTTGTATTAGTAGGGAGGATTTGATGAAGTTTCTTTTATAGGAGTTCAGTTCTGTTGCTGATTTTATGCATGTTCTGCTATTAATAATTTTCCACTGTTTCCTCAGAGAAAAAAGGAAGATAAAAATTCAAAATTAAAAAGGTGCTCAGTATGGTTTGATTTGAATAAAGTGTTGGCAGATTGGTTTATATGCTTGTGTTCTTTGCAAGGTTATTTATCCCAAACTACTAGTGGGATACTACTGCTGTGATAATTAAAAAATGCCAAATATCAGCCGATATATCGGTCAATCACTACATTTCCATATAATGAATGTGGATGATAATTTACATTTTCAGTCTTCAAAAATGATGGGAAACACCATAAATGTCACACCATGCGTGATTGCATTGAGGGCAAATACTATTGGTTCTCGCATGTCACATGATCTATCGCAGCATTTGGACTTTTGAATATATGTGATCTCAGATGAGAACTACGACAAAGGGGAATATTTTCAGCCTATTCCTCACACTAAACTATAATATGCAACTCGGATTCATTGGAAAAACTCTCCTGTGGAGGCATTTCTGCAAAATGACATTACGTTGCTTCTTGCATCTTTCACAACACTTTCAAAGTGAAATGTCCAGTGAGTGGCGCTAAAAGTGCGTTCATTTTTATCTGAAAACATGAATCTGGCAAAGTTTTATTACATTGGTTGTTGTACGTATGGTGGCAGCTCGGAAATGAATTGTCCGGCGAGTGACGCTCAAAGGTAAATGCGCTATCGTGTTTGAAAATAATGTAACACTTACAGTAAACCCTACCCTAAACCTAACCTGTATGTTAACAAAAGCAAATGTAAGATAAATATGCAACCGAGCCATTTTAGCTGCTTCAACAGACTTTAAGCTCTTTTATCATGACTTGTGTATCATGATTTGCAGTGCAAGTGCATTTCTGTATCAGGTGAGCTAATGAGCAAGTTTACATCAGAAAAGCCACAAATATGGAAAAGTTTATGTGACGCAAACATCAGAATGTATTAGTTTACAAATCATGCACTTTGATAAAAGTGTTTTGAGGTCATAACATGATAATGAGCAAGGGACCACACAAAAATAAGTCTTTATTTATTGATCATTAAGAAAAGGTGTTGGTTTTACTGCCTCTAGTGTTTATTTCAGGAAACTGCAGTGAATTGTATGTATAGGTTAGCCTGGATGCCAGCCGAACTTAGCCCCGCCCACAACATTTTTAGGTCGGGGAAGTTCGGTCTGGACTCGATCCGTAGAGGAGTAATTATGCCCGAACAGAAACTGTTCGGACCAATCACATTGTCAGGGCGATGATTGATAGATTATCACCAGAAACGTAATCAGCCACGTCATCAAAGAGCGCTTGGGTTGAATTAGTTTACAACAATGATGGCTGTTGTTGAAGAACTGAGATGTGTAGATTCCGCCATCGCGTCCGTTATAGAAGATATCGACAGCGCATTAATTTTAAAAGATTTTAAAATTCTTTTTACAACACCGGCAAAGATTGTTTACTCTCATCTTCTACTAGTTCCAGCATGTGTGCAGTTGAGTTCTGTTGACAACTATGCGTCGCTCAATATACGTCACTTACTCTGTAGCTCTGATTGGTTGTAGGTCTATCCAATTGAGGTCTTTCCTGGATCGGTTGAAATACGCCCCCATAATCAAAGCCCAATGGAGCAGTATCAGACTCATATTCTGACTAGAATTGAGTATGACCACGTCAGGCTATGTATAGGTACTATTTTGGAGCAAAAATGTAGAGAGGCTGCTCACTGCAGAGCCAATGGGTGGCGCTTGATGTCCAGTCCCCCCTCTCATGTTGTAACGGGTGGAGCTTGAATGTCCAACCACACCCCTGACCCTACCCATAACCCAATCCCTGAACATTACTAGGTCAAGCCCCACCCATTATGACCTTGACATCATTTGGCTCCGTAAATGTAGGCAGAGCACATTTTTCCAATGAGCCTTTTTTTCTGATCATAAGGGTTTAGAATGACATGAAGGTGGGTGAATTTATATAAATTGTTAATTTCTTTACATGATACTATTGTATTTATTTTCTTCTCATGTATTGCACTTTTCAGAAAATCAGCCTACTAATAAGCATAATCCTGTATATGAGAAAGGCCACTCCCAGCTGTCTGCTATGGTTACACTTACCAGAGTCAAATACCGCCTTGCTTTAGTAGGAAATACTTCTTAGCAAACTTTTAGTCATAATGGTGTTGATTTGTATTGTTCCCGGGTGCAAAAATTCAAAGAGTGAGTGAGTTGGGTGAAGGATGTGAGTGAAGGATCCAGTGAGTGAAGTGAGTGAAGGATCCAGTGTGTTGTAGGCAGTGGCTAATGGTGGCAAAGAATCGTAAAAACGGACTAAACGCAGCGACGGACAATCTGAAAAACTTCTGTGTTTGTTGTCAACATTTCAAACTGGATGGGAAAACTGAAAGAAACTGCCATTTTACAAAAGCCCTGGAGCTGTCAAAAGTTATTTTTTTGCTGACATATAAACGTGAAAACATTATTGTTCATTTACATATATTACTGACATTGTAAAAATGCAAAGCGGGTTGAAAATCAACAAAGTTACACTTTAATTAAAATGAGTTAAAGCAACACAATTGCTGAACATTTTGTTTCTACTTGTTTCCAATCTACTTAAATACGATTTGGGACTACCTGAATCATTTTTGTAGCATTAATTGAATGGGCAATGTGTTTTCCCAGCATGCTTTGCATATCACTGGGATTGTGTGTGAGAGACGCACATCTGTGTCAAGCAGCGCGTGGCGTCACAGTCGAGGAGGAGTCGAGGCCCGCTTGATTTATGGGAGCCCCTTCACAGCAGAGCGCATAGTCTGGAAAATCTCCCGTTTACACAAGAATTGCCTGAAAAATGAGATCTGTGACTACATTCTTTTCATTAGCGGCTCACGCCAGCATGGCACTTGGGAGAGACCGAAACAGAGACGGAGAGACGGGGTGATGGTTCAATGTGCCGCGGCCTCAGCAGCTGTTCACCGCTTTCCTGATTACCGACCACATTTATTTCACAAACAAACCGCTTATTACATTTAGCCAGAAATTAAAGACAGGGAAATGGGAATCAGAGTTTGTAAACTCGGGCCGCTCGAGGCAGAGAGACAGACAGAGGGAAATGCAATGAACTGAGATGAAGAAAGAATTAATAAAAACAAATGTTCAGTGATTATATTGCCAGCTGTGAATGCATATGGGGCATAAACGTTATATGCTCCTGTTGTGATAATAAAGCACCATTCGGATTTGACTGTATTTATTCAACCCCAAGATTTTTGGTGAGACCACAATCATCATTTACAAAAAATGCTGAGGTATAGTGATTAAAGTAGCTGCAAGTGAATTATTATTATTATTATTTTGGGAATAGCAACCATAAAATGTCGCTACAGCCTCTGTGACAGAAATAGACTCAGTGATGAGGTCTGTAATATCTGCAGCTCTCTATTCCCATTCATCTCAATGGCAGTTGCTTGGCTGGCACAGGACTCCTCTTTCGCTTAGTGCATGATATGAAATCTGACATTTTTGCTCATGTCGTCTCAGTCACAATGACACTGATCGGCTGTTGTAAACACAAGATCAAGCACAATCTCAAACCCTTCACTAGTGACTATCCTGACAGCAGATAGACACATGCAGAAGACTGTTTCAAACTTTTCAGTGCACTCCAAAAAATGCTCCAAAAATAAATACACTTCTGATCAAAAGTCTGGAATAATTACGATTTTTCGATTTTTTTAAATCCCAGATTGCAAGCAACCGTTGAAATAATGTTAATGTTAAAATGTTTGGTCACCATTACTGTGATCGGTGTTTCATTTAGTTGACCAGTTTGATTCTTTGCTTTTTATGTTAGTTTGTGGTCTTACTTTTTATGTCATTTTTGCTTGCAGTAATGTTTTATTTTTGTGGCTTGTTAGAATACATTTACATGATTTAAAGTAAAAAAAAAAAAAAACATTATTTTGCTGCAGCAGCAGCTCTTTTCATCCTCTGTCTGAATTCTCCTTTTAGTTCTTGTCTCTTTAAATCCTGCCTTTCCAGAAAGCCTTGTCGGCTCTGATTGGTCAGCTGGCCAAAGTCTGTTGTGATTGGTTAACCGCTTGGAGCACATGTTGTAAATGTAACACCCCTTAACATAAACAATGTAGTGAAATAATTTAACCAAAACTAGGCGGGAATTATGCAAATGTGTTACATGGTGACGTAGCAATGTCATGGAAATAATGGCAGGACTACAAATGAGCTGTTTAAGGAAAGTGTTTTATGTTGGATTCATTCCCTTTGGTGTGGACCTTGTGCTCTGTTACATGGCAGATTGTTTATAGTATATTCACAAACAGCCAGGGTTAGTATAGTTAACTAAAATAGGAACTAATAGGAAAAAATCATGGGGAAAATTCCACTGAACAGTGCAGCATAGTGTGTTTGAAATGTATATAGTTGCATAATGCAGACTGTTTTGAACAGTATGTAGTGTGTCTGTATTCCAGAGCAAACACAGGCCTTGTTTAAGAGAAAATGGACTGTGTGGAAGAGACCTCATTTTATGTTATGTTATTGATGTTACTGAACTGGAAGTACCGTCGCTGTGTGTGTTTGTGTGTGTGCGGCAGCCGCAGCGCACTCAACAATGTAATTGGAGTGATGAAAAATTATCATGATTGGGCCGAGCACGATCACCCGCCTCCCTCCTGCCGTTTTCTCACCCTTCCCCCTGAAACGCTCCCGCGATGCTGTGTTTCCCCTCGCAAGCCGCCCAGCTGAGGGGCCCGGACCAGCAATAACATCTCTGGGCCCATCTGTCACCATCTAATGTGACAAAGTTTTTATCGTGTGTATTAAGGCGGCCAGATTAAAAAGTAAATACGGCAATCTCACTCGGGCCGCTCGTGCTGGCAGGTTATGGTGCATTTCACGGTGGCCTGAGCAGCTCATCAGCGGCCCACCGCCTACGGCCCCCCTGACAGGAGAATCAAACAGCTCTCGAGGGAGCGGCGCACGGGGCCGTGGGTTGGAGGGGGCCGAGGGGAGTCCCGCGCGCCGGGTTAAGGAGATGTTAAAGGATACTATTAAAGTTATACGTCTTTTTTCTGTCTGAGGCAGCCGCTGTTTTTCTCACCTCGCTGTGGCATCCTTTCCTGAGGTTTTTCCTTTTCGTTTTTGTACCTCCGTGCCCTGCAGAAAATAGTGGCCAGATGAGATCAACCCTGGGGGTGATTTATAAGGCAAAAGATTGTTGTGACCCTAAAACTCTGGTTGCCAGACATTTTTAACAGTCAGTTTGAGTATTGCATTGAGTTCATTTCTCCTGCAGATATCTAACAAAGACTGTTGCAGTGTGATTATTGATTAACGTTAAAACTGAACTACCTTTAGGACTCAATGAGACTCTAAATCTATCTTGTTTTTTATAGATATCTTTCCCATCCTCCTGTTGTTGCTGTTGCATGTGCAATGGACTACTCCACCCATGTGCATGGGATTTACATATTATGGGTAATTAATTAATCAGTATCCTACTTTTTCTAAATCATTATTTGGTGTCTCCAATTTATAGTTTTCACGTGAGTCGCACCCATATAGGAACGCCCACCTGGAGGGCTTCCAAACTTTTTTTTTACTGGGTACGTTTTTTTACTAATGTGTCAAGACAGTGATATTAAAAGACAAAATTCAATACACCTCAATACCATGCAGTTTCTTGTTGAGAGTTTTTCTATAGAAAACCATTTAGCGTGCTACGTTCATACTCTGGGCTCCTCTGCTCACCTGTATATAGTATGCATACTAAATTTGAGCTTTTAATACCACTGTTTTAGGCACTTAAGGCACTTGAAGTGTTTTTAACATTAAGCGTTTACCCCCAGTTTCACAGACAAGGCTTAAGCTTGTGCTAGACTAAAATACATGTTTTAGCTGTTTACGTGTAAGGAACTTGTACTGACATATCTTAAAATATGTCAGTGCCATTGTTTTGTCTCAAGATGCACACCAGTGATGGTTTTTTCTAGGGTATGTTTATAAAAGCTACTTAAATGCCCTAATTGAACTAATGCCTAATCCTGGCTTAATCTAAGCCCTGTCTGTGAAACCAGGCCCTAGTGTTTCTCGCTGTTTTTTGTGATTGAAATACTGCAGCAGGTGCTGTATCACGTGCCCAAAACTTGGATTTTGTTCACATATTTTTGTTTCTATGCTTTTGAGAGGTGATCTAAATATTAATGGCTTGAAATAGATGGAAAATCGAAAGTTCTATGGATGTTTTGCCCTTCATGTCACCAGTCATGTGACTGAAAACTGTGTATGTACATAGTTGACTTCCACCGATCACACTGAGGCATAACATTATGAGCACCTTCCTAATATTGTGTTGGTCCCCTTTTGCTGCCAAAACAGCCCTGACCCGTCGAGGCATGGACTCCTCTAGACACCTGAAGGTGTGCTGTGGTATCTGACACCAAGATGTTGCAGCAGATCCTTTAAGTCCTGTAAGTTGTGAGGTGGAGCCTCCATGGATCGGACTTGTTTGTTCAGCACATCCCACAGATGCTCGATTGGATTGAGATCTGGGGAATTTGGAGGCCAAGTCAACACCTCAAACTCGTTGTTGTGCTCCTCAAACCATCCCTGAACCATTTCTGCTTTGTGGCAGGAGCATTATCCTGCTGAAAGAGGCCACAGCCACCAGGGAATACCGTTTCCATGAAAGAGTGTACATGGTCTGAACAATGCTTAGGTAGGTGGTACGTGTCAAAGTAACATCCACATGGATGGCAGGACCCAAGGTTTCCCAGCAGAACATTGCCCAAAGCATCCGCCGGCTTGCCTTCTTCCCATAGGTTAAAGCGCTTAAGATAGTCCAAGATGGACTGAAACGTTTGCTGTATTTTTTCTCAATGGATCATAGACTTTAAACTTGATTGGTGTACAGATTCCCTGTTGTTTTCTTCTATGCATGCGAATTCAATCTACACACTCATACTTTTAGTATACAAATTGGTGCAGGACTCTGTTTGTATATTTTGCCGTTTATAAAGAAAAGACTGCATTTCACAATTTGTTGGCTGAACCCCTGCAATAACTGCATTCTATATGTTCTTGTGGCTGATTTCGTCTCACCTGTGCTTGTGTGTTTGGTTCCATTTGCTCTGGATCCACTTCGATGAAAGCTCTCAAGCTCCATCTGTGTCCCTCTATGAAGTCCTGGCAGATGGGGGACGTGTGCAGCGGCTCATTGAGGAGATATCAGCAAGGCTGTGCTGACTCCTAGCATGCCACATCTTTAGATTGTACTGCTTTACCAGGCGACAATGATAAATGTATAAAACAAAATTAAATACACTGCTGTAGCTCAAAGAGTAGAGCATGGAGCTTATATGGCGAGGTCATGGGTTTGATTCCCAGGGAATGCAAGAACTGATGGAAATTTGTATATACCTTAAATGCATTGCAATTTTTGTATAGGTACAGTCAGAAGTAATCCATGTTATTTGCTTTTAACTGAACACACTGCAAAAAATGCTGTTCTTACTTAGAATTTTTGTCTTGTTTCCAGTCCGAATATCTACAAATTCGTAGATCAAGGAGCATTTTCTTGACAAGTAAAAATTATTTTCTTGTTTTTAGGAAAAATAAGTCAAAATTAAGTGAGTTTTTCCTTAAAACAAGCAAAATAATCTGCCAGTAGGGTAAGAAAAATAATCTTAATCCAAACTGAAAACAAGATTATATACCTTATTTTTGGTTTGATATAAGATTATTTTGCTTACCCCACTGGCAGATTATTTAGCTTGTTTTAAGGAAAAACTCACTTCATTTTGACTTATTTTTTCTGAAAACAAGAAAATAATTTTTACTTGCCAAGAAAATGCTTCTTGATTTAAGAACTTTAAGATATTTTGACTAGAAACAAGACAAAAACTCTAAGTAAGAACAGCATTTTTTGCAGTGTATATAATTAGACCAATATAAAATGTACTTTTAATAAATGACACAGTCATTTCACTTTTTTCAATATGCTTTGAAACAATCTGTATTGTATTCTTGTCTCTTTTTCCAACCAGGGACAAACAACATTATAATATTGTACAGTTATGGATCAGTTGGCTCAGTAGACCTTAGTCAGGGAAGATGCTGCATTTTGATCAAACCACTAAGAATGACTGAGTAATAGTCATGATTAACTTGGCGAACTCCTCCCTCCCTCCACACGTTGCACTGAGCGACGCGTGCGGTGACAGACAGCCGCACTGGTGCGAGAGGTCAGACACGTGTAGCTGTCTCGCTGTCTGTCATTAGAGGCGTGGTTAATGCGAGATAAAAACACAGCTTCCCATGAACAATTAGCTCAGCATGAGGCTGCGTCTGACAGACTGTTGTGACAGCAGCACTGAGAGCCCAACAGATGCCAGGGAAATAAACACCAGAAATGAAAGTGGACTGCAGAAACATTAATGCTGTGAATAAATTTGCGATCTTTGCATAAAAAGTTCGCCAATGATTCAATAAAAAGCCTCTAAACGACACATTGGCCAGTGAGCTGCATCACTGTTGTTTAGCAGCTGCTTTATAAGGCAGAAAGTGAACCTCATAAGTGGCTGATTTGAGCTTTGCTCATACCAAAGTTATTTTGGTACCAGCAAAAGTCCTCTACATTCACACAATGTCTGAGTGTTTTGGTTTGTCATCATTTGAGCAGTTGTTCAGTTTGTTGGGACGTGTAATGTGAACTGGTTTAGACACAAAGTTGAAAAGGCCAAAGACAAACACTAAGGAGTAAATTCAGCCAAAAGAAGATAAGAAGGAAAGGTCAAGCAGGCGAAGTATTGAAACAAGGCAAGAAGACATTGACTTGGTAGGACACAGGAAATCAATTTGAACATGAGCTGTGAATTTTCAGTATTCTCTGCCTGTTGTCTTTTTATGTGTACTGCTTTTATTCCCATTGTCAGCATGAAAACAAGGCCATTTTTTGAAAACGATGTGGTCATTTTTAATGTGTGCAATAGTGGTCAAAAGTTTTTTTAATGATTTGTCAACAATTTTGATAAACCAGCATATATGAATGATTTCTGAAGGATCATGTGACACTGAAGACTGGAGTAATGATGCTGAAAATTCAGCTTTGATCACAGGAATAAATTACATTTTACAATATATTCACATAGAAAACAGCTATTTTAATTTGTAATAATATTTCATAATTTTACTGTATTTCTGATCAAATAAATGCAGCCTTGGTGAGCAGAAGCGACTTCTTTCAAAAACATTAGAAATACGCCACATTAGTACAGAATGCCGTTTCATGTCCTGATCTACAACAGTAAATTTGAGTCCTTTTAGTTTTTAGTGTGTCACCTTTTGCCCCGGACCGGTCAATACGTCTTCCTTAGTGAACAGTGCACGTACAACAAGAAAAGCCTTCTGTAAGAGAGGATGATAGGTCTCGCTTGAGCCCTTGAAAGGTAAAAACCTCCTGAAAGCCATTGCCAATGACCCCCATTATCCTATACATGGCACTTTGTGAAGATTTATATAAATATGGAGGCTAGTGCTGTTCATTGGTAAGGGACGGAGACTGTAGCTTGCAGCGCATTAAACCTGGGTGGGCGGACATACGGTCTAATTGACGAATGATCTTTGTGTTCATTACCTTCATGTGCATGCCGTTCTTTCTTTATTGTAGTAAACCCTGTTTGTAGATGAGCACCTATGCCGCTGATACTGTGATGTCCTCATTATTTAGCATTGCAGATATACAATACTGTAATGTCAGGCAAGGTCAAGTGTGACAGGCTCTCTCCTCTCCTCTGCATGGCAATTAAGCTCGACCCGAGGGACGGATACGCTTGATTTTACTAGAGGACAAAAGTGCCACTCACCTCTGATTGGTACCAGTATCTATCTCTCTCAGGTGTATCACATGGGACAGGTGAGTGATTTTGGGGTGATGGACGTCTTCAGGGGTCTTTTTAGGTTGTTATTAGTGTCGTTGATCAAATCTTGTCCAAAATATATATATATATACAATCATAACACATATTCCAGCCCAACCCCCCCCCTTTATTTGTTCATCATTCTTGATTTAATTAACACTTCAATTAGCTGTAATTGCATAAGCCCTTNTAACACATATTCCAGCCCAACCCCCCCCTTTATTTGTTCATCATTCTTGATTTAATTAACACTTCAATTAGCTGTAATTGCATAAGCCCTTTTCCTTGAAATGTGTGGAACTCACTGGAAAAAGGGCAAATATAGTTGCACTCTTCTTTAAGACACCCAGAGATGAAAATTAGACAGCATTAGTGCCACAGAACTCGGTCAACACCATGAATATGAATATGCTAATATAATGTCACAAGTACATTAATGAAAACATGCTGCTTTTATTTTCTGTGGTAATCAACAGCAGTTATACAGCTTGAGTTGAATTGAAGATGGAATAATATATTACCCTTTTAATAGCAATTTCTTCTTTGAAATATTCTTTTTCAATGCCACATTTCAACACGGTATACAGGTCCTTCTCAAAAAATTAGCATATTGTGATAAAGTTCATTATTTTCCATAATGTAATGATAAAAATTAAACTTTCATATATTTTAGATTCATTGCACACCAACTGAAATATTTCAGGTCTTTTATTGTTTTAATACTGATGATTTTGGCATACAGCTCATGAAAACCCCAAATTCTCAAAAAATTAGCATATCATGAAAAGGTTCTCTAAACGAGCTATTAACCTAATCATCTGAATCAACTAATTAACTCTAAACACCTGCAAAAGATTCCTGAGGCTTTTAAAAACTCCCAGCCTGGTTCATTACTCAAAACCGCAATCATGGGTAAGACTGCCGACCTGACTGCTGTCCAGAAGGCCATCATTGACACCCTCAAGCGAGAGGGTAAGACACAGAAAGACATTTCTGAACGAATAGGCTGTTCCCAGAGTGCTGTATCAAGGCACCTCAGTGGGAAGTCTGTGGGAAGGAAAAAGTGTGGCAAAAAACACTGCACAAAGAGAAGAGGTGACCGGACCCTGAGGAAGATTGTGGAGAAGGACCGATTCCAGACCTTGGGGGACCTGCGGAAGCAGTGGACTGAGTCTGGAGTAGAAACATCCAGAGCCACCGTGCACAGGCGTGTGCAGGAAATGGGCTACAGGTGCCGCATTCCCCAGGTCAAGCCACTTTTGAACCAGAAACAGCGGCAGAAGCGCCTGACCTGGGCTACAGAGAAGCAGCACTGGACTGTTGCTCAGTGGTCCAAAGTCATTCGGAAATCAAGGTGCCAGAGTCTGGAGGAAGACTGGGGAGAAGGAAATGCCAAAATGCCTGAAGTCCAGTGTCAAGTTCCCACAGTCAGTGATGGTCTGGGGTGCCATGTCAGCTGCTGGTGTTGGTCCACTGTGTTTTATCAAGGGCAGGGTCAATGCAGCTAGCTATCAGGAGATTTTGGAGCACTTCATGCTTCCATCTGCTGAAAAGCTTTATGGAGATGAAGATTTCGTTTTTCAGCACGACCTGGCACCTGCTCACAGTGCCAAAACCACTGGTAAATGGTTTACTGACCATGGTATTACTGTGCTCAATTGGCCTGCCAACTCTCCTGACCTGAACCCCATAGAGAATCTGTGGGATATTGTGAAGAGAAAGTTGAGAGACGCAAGACCCAACACTCTGGATGAGCTTAAGGCCGCTATCGAAGCATCCTGGGCCTCCATAACACCTCAGCAGTGCCACAGGCTGATTGCCTCCATGCCACGCCGCATTGAAGCAGTCATTTCTGCAAAAGGATTCCCGACCAAGTATTGAGTGCATAACTGAACATAATTATTTGAAGGTTGACTTTTTTTGTATTAAAAACACTTTTCTTTTATTGGTCGGATGAAATATGTTAATTTTTTGAGATAAGAATTTTGGGTTTTCATGAGCTGTATGCCAAAATTATCAGTATTAAAACAATAAAAGACCTGAAATATTTCAGTTGGTGTGCAATGAATCTAAAATATATGAAAGTTTAATTTTTATCATTACATTATGGAAAATAATGAACTTTATCACAATATGCTAATTTTTTGAGAAGAACCTGTATACCATTGAAAATGGTATACCAAAATGGTTTTGAGTAAAAAAAAAAAGCATGTTTTGAAAGAAAATCAAAAAGGTGGAAAGGATGTTTTGCCAAATATGGGAATTGGAGTCTCTGTTCTTGCCATGACCCAAGGAACATTAAGACCCCGTTTCATTACAATAGGCTAATTTATTCAAAAGTTATTAGCATTTTTGTAAATTTCATTATAACTTTTAACCATAAGGTGGCGCTGCCCTGAAACGTTTTGAGTAATGTCAGGGCATAGTGCCGAAGACATATCGAACTTTGTAACGATACGCTAAAGCGTTCATAAAATACAGCATTTTATGACAAAATTCAAAATGGCCAACATCCAAAATAGCCAATATGGGAAAATTGGATATCATTTCACTCAGCATGATACCCTGAATCTAACAAAGTTATAAGCAAAATTTTTTTGTATCTCCGGACCAGTAGTTGGCACTGCGCCGAAAAGCAGCATGTAACCTCAGGTCATGTTTGTGATGACATGGACCAAGTTTGGTCTGAATGCAATTAAGCGTTGTGGAGATACAGCCTTATGTCTATTTTTGCAAGCATTACGTAAAATTTGTTTGCGTGACAAATCGACTTGAATTCTATAACTTTTTGACGGCATGGTCTGAAGATGATGTGGTTAATTTTTTGTGAAAATCTGACTAACAGCCTAGGAGGAGTTCGAAAAAGTAGGTTTTTATGAAAATTAAAAATGGAAAAATTTAAAATTTTCATGACAGAAAATGACGTCATAGGGTGCAATGGAATTGTCTTGAGCCAAGAAATGTTTCTAAACCTTATGTTCAAAAGTTATTAGCATAACGTGAATTAAATTTGGACAGGTGGTGGCGCTAGAGGGTTTAAGTTGGAGACTCCAAATTTTCTATGGAGACAGATCAGACTGCCCTCTATCAGAGTGCCAAATTTCACAACTTTTTAACATAGGGTTCTATGGGCTGCCAATGCCATAGACTGCTAGAGCAGAAACTGAAGAATAATAATAATAGGAATGCCAACGATTACAATAGGTGCCTACTCACCTTCGGTGCTAAATATATATAAACAAATTAGTGTAGAAACAATTTTCACTCAGAAACTGCTGAAATAAAATGAAGACTATTTTCAAAACTTGAAATTCACGAATAGTCTGTTATGGAAAATGCAATTATTAGTCAATGCCAATAATCTCAAAATGCCAAATATCAGCTGATACATGTCACATTTTACATTTTGAGTTACTGTCTTCAGTACAATGCAAAAACCCATCTGATACATGTAACATGCGGCGATGATTATTATTCCTGGATCGTTCTTTTCTTAGTGCCTGAACAGTGAAGACAAATGCAGCGCTCAGGGCCGCGGTGGCGCAACGTCCGGCTCGCGCTCGGATTCTGATACTCTTTAGAATAATTGCATATCAGCGCCCAGCATCTGAGCAATGCTCTCCAAACACACTGTTATGCATGGTAAAGACCCCACTGTTTGCATGAGCCCATTTATTATGACTGATAGCGCTGCCTTCCCTGACATTTTGTAAACTGGAAGCACCTAATCTTGTTTGGGTTTGATGCTTATTAAAATACAGCGGTACAAATAAAGCCGCGCCACTGGCCACACTTCTCTCGTCCTGATAGACCCCGCGTGGTTTCCCGTTCACAATAAATACATTTGTCTTGTTTGCGCCTGGCGTCCCTGTCCGTGTCCGAGGTGAGAGGGGTGTCTGCGGCTGCCTGCTTCGATCGCATGATTTATGAGCTCAGCTCTCCGTTCCCTCCAAAACACTGCTGGGATTGCAGGAGTTAACTAAACGGCCGGCTCGTGGGGTGCGTTCCAATCCCTCGTTAGTGTCCTGCCAAGTGGAATTCAAAGGCCTTTCGACCATATTAAATGTGAGTTCTAGAGAGAGGATATAATCGGTCTGAAATGCACTACGTAGGGAACAAGTGTACTTCCATATATCTCTATATAGAGGAAAATACCCAGCAGTCATTGTGCACATGTTGATTAGCCTACTTACAAATTGTAGTCTGCACAAATGGTTGTTAACTGTTACATTACACATTTTTGATTACAATAATCAGACTACTTTTGGGTTACTTTTAGATTATTTTTGACCTCATGGGTTTATTACATTGATTTGAATAGGACAGTCTAGATAACATACTATTTAGAGTACTTCGTTGTATTAACTTAAAGGGATAGTTCAGCCAAAAATGAAAATTTGATGTTTATCTGCTTACCCCCAGGGCATCCATGATGTAGGTGACTTTGTTTCTTCAGTGGAACACAAATCTGATTTTTAACTCCATCCGTTGCGGTCTGTCAGTCAAATAATGCATTGACAGACGGCAACGGTTGGAGTTAAAAATCATCATTTGTGTTCTACTGAAGAAACAAAGTCATGAGAATAAAAAAAACATGCAATGACAAATCCAAATTAAACCCTGCGGCTCGTGACGACACATTGATGTCCTAAGACCCGAAACGATTTGTGTGAGAAACCGAACAGTATTTGTATCATTTTTTACCACTGAACGCGCTCTGATGCGGAAGTGATCGCTCGCACATTGAAGCAAAGTGATTGTTTTTTGACCTCACTAACTGGATGCTGAAGGCAGTTGGACATAGTGGTGTATTAGAGGGAAAAAATGATATAAATACTGTTCAGTTTCTCACACAAACCGATCGTTTCGTGTCTCAGGACATCAATGTGTCGTCACGAGCCGCAGGGTTTAATTTGGATTTGTCTATGCATGTTTTTTTTACTCTTATATATGATGTTACCGTTTCAATGCATTATTTGACTGACAGACGGCAACGGTTGGAGTTAAAAATCATCATTTGTGTTCTACTGAAGAAACAAAGTCACCTACATCTTGGATGCCCTGGGGGTAAGCAGATAAACATCACATTTTCATTTTTGGCTGAACTATCCCTTTAAATTTTAATGAACTCAAAATTTTAAGGGAACCACGTTACTTACTTTTTTAAGTTAAACCAACAATTCTTTTTTACAGTGTAGAAGAAAATAAAATATTATGCAATCATTTAAGACATAGAACCTAAGTGTTCTTTAAAATTGAGTCGAGAGCCCTAGGGTTCTATATAGAACTTTTATTTTTTTTAAAGTGGCATGATCCAGATACCTATAATCAGTTTCACTGTTGATGACATTGCAGGATGTTCCAAATCTCGTCATATTTAAAGTAAAGTGATACATGCAAATCTGTCAGCAATGCAGGATGTCTGTCAGCTCTAGAGGAGGACAGACAAAGACAGACAGGTAGGAGGGGACCGGCCGATGAAGACAGGTGAGGGGGAGTGTTTAGGAAATAATTGAATTCAACAATGGCTGGCAGATATCTGAATGTGACTTTGCGGGAGTCTGATCCTTTATCGACAGCTAAAAACAGCAGTCATTATCTGTTAATTACATTAACATTTTATCTGTGGCGCAGGGTGGGCTCTATGGAAGATAGGCCTTCGTCAGCGCCTCCGGAGCTCGTCCATGCAGGGGTCTGGAAAGGCCAGGGTTGTCTTGACTCTTGTCCCACAGGCCAACCACATGACTAATGACTTCCAGGTCTGTATTGTTCTGCTGCGCAATTGAGAGCTCTTTACTTTCCTTCAAAAGAACGCAATCAGATGTTATTGATGCATTTCATAAAATGATTGTTTCCGCTCTGGAGGCTGACAGAGCATTTGCACCGAAATACACTCTTAAAAATAAAGGTTTTAAAAGGGGGTTTTCCCAGCAAAGCCATAGAAGAACTATTTTTGGTTCCCCAAGGAACCTTTCAGTGAATCGTTCTTGGCTACACTTTATATCAATGATCTACTTTAGACATTAGAACTCTCATTAATTTGCAACTACATGTCAACTAACTCTCATTAGAGTATTAGTAGACAGTTAGGTTAGGGTTAGTAGAATAAGTTGACATGTAGTTGCCAAGTTACTCATAGTTAGTAGAATGTCTAAAGTGGACCCTCGAAATAGAAGTAGAAAGACTGAAGCGGGACGGTTTTAAAAAACAACACCAGGGTGAGTAAATGATGACTTAATTTTCACTATCCCTCAACAATTTTCAGTTATGTTTCAGGATTTTAAGGTCAAGTTTTTCATTTAATATTTATATTTTATTTTGTTTTATTTCAGCTTTATTTCACATAAGGAGAATGGTTTTTAATGGTTTTAGTTTAAGGATTAGTTCACTTCAGAATTAAAATGTCCTGATAATGTACTCACTCTCATGTAATCCAAGATGTTTTTGTCTTTCTTTCTTCAGTCAAAAAGAAATTAAACATTCCAGGATTTTTCTCCATATAGACTTCACTGGGGTTCAACGGGTTGAAGGTCCAAATGTCAGTTTCAGAGCAGCTTCAAAGGGCTCGACACTATCCCTTGGAAAGGTCATGCGTGACGTAGGAGGAAGTACTGGCAGATTTTACAAGCGAACATGCAAAGACTAAGTCAAACAGCTTTTACAAAAAAGGTAAAACAACAATGTCGGACGATTTTGATGTTGGAGGAGAAAATAAGATGGAGTACTTCCGCCTACGTCACGCATGACCTTTCCAACGTGATTACGTAATGCGTGGCGCATCACAGAGCAGTGCAAGATGAGCATCTATGGTTAAAAAGTATATTATTTAAAAAAAAAATTTTTTTGAAAATGTCCAATGGTTTCTCTAGATCACACTCTTATTCCTCGTCTGGGATCATGTAGAGCTCTTTGAAGCTGCACTGAAACTGACATTTGGACCTTCAACCCGTTGAACCCCAGTGAAGTCCACCCTGGAATGTTTTCCTCAAAAACCTTCATTTCTTTTCAACTGAAGAAAGAAAGAAAGACATAAACATCTTGAATGACATGGGGTGAGAAAATTATCAGGAAATTTTAATTCTGAAGTGAACTAATCCTTGAAGAAAAACAACGCTGTGCAGAACTTCCAGTGCTGGTTCATGGACCAGCACCCTCTGATGGAATTTTCCCATTATGGCATTCATGTATTTTATTAGTTTACTCTGTGTTGAACACAAGGCATTGGATCTGATGGGAGTCCTAGAAATAGAAGTGACAAGCAGATGCCAACTTGCTCAATAACAACATTGGCCGCTTGGTGAAATCTGTGAGGTCTGGATGGGATGGCTGATGTCTGTGGTGCTCTGGAACTGATCCACTTGTGCTTCAAATCCCTCAATTGCATTATGATGGTCCTCTGGCGGGGCATATAACCTCAGAGCCCACCTCAGTCACAGGGCTGCTTATTGATTGAAACCTGCCTCCATAACTTAATATTTTACCTGCTTATTTCCCTGACAGAGGCGGCGTCCTGTCACTCCAGCCAAGCCAGGATCAATGGGAACATTGTCCCAGTAGGGGAAGGTCCCGGCCGGGGTCGCGGGCTGAATGACAGGGCTCCAGTCTTCTGGCAGCTGGACAAGCAGCTAACAGTGAATGAGCCAAACCACAGAGCTTTTGATATGCAGGACTACAACAGAACTGAATTAAACTAATAGTCCACCTGGACAATGGAACATTTCCCACTATTTACACAACCTCTTGTTGTGGCAAACTGTAAACTGTTTTTCCCCCAATGAAACATGAATGAACACATTTTTAAAGATATTTATGCAGCTCTTTTCATACATTGATAGTAAGCTTCCCTTGTGAAAAAGAGTGTTTAATTGTATTGAATGTGCACTTGTAGTGCATTACAAATCTTAAAGTATATATATTTTTTAAAATTACTGTATTTTCAGATCCTCTACTTAAAGAGAGCACATTTTCATGACTATGAAAATTATTTTAAAATAGTTTACCATACATTTGACAGTACACTATTTTAAAGAAAATAGAAGTAAAATTACATATACTCAAATCCTACACTCTAAAAAATGCTGGGTTAAAAACAACCCAAGTTGGGTTGAAAATGGACAAACCCAGCGATTGGGTTGTTTTGACCCAGCAGTTGGGTTAAATGTTTGCCCAACCTGCTGGGTAGT
>RJVU01033795.1:137060-207024 GCA_003731715.1 Anabarilius grahami
CTTTTTCAACACATACTAACTCTATCAAAACACAGCAAACCTGATTCAAAATCAAGTCGTTCTGTCAAAACATAGCACTGGTTTTCTATGCAACGTGAACATATAGTCAATCAAAGCACAATGACTGTCAAAATACTAACAGTTGATGAAAACTGCATTACTGTCATGTTTCAGTTCTACCTGCAGAAAATATGAAATCCATAGTTTTTAAAATTCAGTTTCCTTTTACCGCAGTAAAAGTATAATGCATGTAAGCCATTCTACATGTTTGGTTGAGTGTTGAATGTGTGCATTCTTGGCAACAGAAGAGAGTCATTACTTTATAGAATGTGCAGTAGAAAAAGAGAAGAAGAAGGAAGTTACAGAATTGCTCAGGGCAGCTACTGGTCAAATGGGTCTCCTCTGCAGAACTACAGTGTCCCCTTTGGTTGAAATCTCTTTCTGGGGGTGGGTGTGGTGTTGATGTTGGCCCCATAGAGGATGGGATGGTGTCCCCTTGGTAAAGAGCCCTACGCAGACCACATATTCTGTGGTCATATTCCTCTCCCTTACCCAGATATTATTTTTCTCTCTGCTCCTCTGTGTTGTTTTTCATCCACACTGAACAAATCCGATTCAAAGAGTCCTATTTTACTGTGTCCATGTAATGAAAATAAATTCAACTCCTCTAACTGAGATTGGAATCTGCTATTTCTCAATATTTCAGTGATCTGCTAATTAAAAATGCTTATCAATTGCTTCAGTATTTGTTTTATATTTTTTCCAGTACTTTTCCAGTTGTTGCAAAAATATAGGTTTTATCCTATATTTAAAGATTGGAACATTAGGTCTTCATTTATGACTTGCTGTTTTTAAGCATTTGCAAATAAGATGAGAAAGATCCATGATTTTGGTATGGCGTAAGCTTATATAAAAAGAAAATTTAAGCATTTTAGAAACGTGTTAATTGACTGCATTTTGTGTGAAAACGACATGAATTGTGTTAATGGTGTGGCCACATCAGACGGATGCTCTGCTAAATGTGTTTAGAGTTTTGAAAATATGACTACAGATTGGACAAAAGTATGCTAGCAACTGAAAAAAAACTGTAATTGCATATAATATAAACTATAATACATTTTCATTTAATTGTAAATAACATGCAATTGAGTGTCCAAAAATATTACATTCAGTTTGTACTTATGGATATTATTTAAAAGTATAATATTTTTGTAATAAATTCAAAAATTCTGTATATAATTCTGCAAACTGTACTACTTTGTCATAAGAGTTTAAAAAGTTAAAAACAATATAAAGGTTATATACAAGTATGTTCCAGTTTTGGGTTGTTTTAACCCAGCGGCTGGGTTAAATGTTTGCCCAACCTGCTGGGTAGTTTTATTTAACCCAAATATTGTTTAAAAATTACTGTATTTCTTGCTTAAAATGAACCCAAAATATGTTGGAAATTAACATTTCTTCATATGTTTAATAAACAAACATTTATTAATATATTTTTGAATAATATTTAAGCAATAAACATTTATTAAATTGCTTATTAATAAATGCTCATCTTTTTGATTATAATTGTTGCCTCTAGTAATTATGAGTCTGATTTTTAATTTCCAACATATTTTGGGTTCATTTTAAGCCAGACATATAGTCATTTGTAAACAATTGTTGGGTTAAATAAAACTACCCAGCAGGTTGGGCAAACATTTAACCCAACTGCTGGGTCAAAACAACCCAATCGCTGGGTTTGTCCATTTTCAACCCAACTTGGGTTGTTTTTAACCCAGCATTTTTTAGAGTGTAGAGGCAAAAGGTGAACATTTATTAATAAGCAATTTAATAAAAGTTTATTGTTTAATTAGTGATTAAACTTAATATGTTTAATAAATGTTCATTTATTAAACATATTAATAAATGTTAATTTCCAATCTATTTTGGGTTCATTTTAAGTGAGCAATACAGTCATTTTTAAACAATATAACGTTTAACCCAAGCGCTGGGTTAAAGCAACCCAATCACTGGGTTTGTCCATTTTCAACCCAACTTGGGTTGTTTTTAACCCAGCATTTTTTAGAGTGTATGTTTGCTTAAAAAGCTCTTCTGGCCAGTGTTGGGGAAAGTTACTTTTAAGAGAAATGCATTACAATATTGTGTTAAACTAATTGTTTTACTATGTTACTTTTTATGAAAAGTAATTCGTTACATTTCTTTTTCTCAGCTGGCCAAGGCACATTCTCTTTTAGACCTTGCAGGTGTCTGTTCCCGTGACTACGTAATGGAGGAGAGAGAGAATTTTAACTCCGTAATTTAAAAAAAATGTTAAAGCCAATAATTACACTGAAAAGTAACATGTTTTACTTTTTATGTATACATTTATAAAGTAATGCATTACTTTGCTCGCTGCATCATAAAAGTAATCCAGTTACTTCATACATGTTACCTGTAATGCATTTCCCCCAACACTGCTTCTGATATACATGTCAGCTTTCTTTTTAGATGTCATCACGCCAAAAAGCTCTGGTGACATTATGCACTTTGCACGTGCTGACATTTTGTTCAAAATACATGTAATGCACATGTAAACAAATATGAGAAGCAGATCGCAAAGTTTAGGGTTCATACAACTTAAATAACTTAGATTCATTTGACAAAAATTAGTGCATGTAAACATACAGTACCTATTGAATGAAGAAAAGCAAAGTATTAGATTTATTCAGATTATATTCTACAAATTACCACAGAAAAATGCCAGCATATGGGTTTGAAACGACATTAGGTCATAGTGACAGGATTGTTATTTTCAGGTGAACGATTGCTGTAAAGGCGGACGGTGAGCAGCAGCACCTGGATAGGGAGAGATTAAAGAAGAGCCCTACATAGGGACGTTGATAAAAAAAGAGGTTGAGTGAAGCAGAGAGGGTTTACTTAAACACACTGACTTGATACACAAAAAATGCTAAGGACCATTGCTGACATAGAAAGAGTGCAAAAGAAAGAGATATCAAGTGTAGTAATCAAAATGAAAAATGGGTCCTGGACCACTTTAAGCAAGAGCTAATTTATCACCAGAAAGTACGGATAAGTAGCCGAGTTGTTGCCGTTCAGTAAGTACCCGTTCTGCACCAAATTATTCCACCCCTGCTCGCATGCACCCATAAATCATACACTTCCACACATCTTTTCCCATTAGCGGCCACGCTAGGCATGGGTGCGTGCTCAGCTACCAAACGCAGGCTAATAGACTATAACTTTTAATTTTAAGAATGCCCTGAATGCCCCATAGCCGTCCCCACACTGTTCATTTGCCCCGCGCACACGGGTACGAAGCCATTGCGTCAACCATCCACTATTTTCTGTGTTGAGCGTCTCTATTGGGCTCGGGTATTCCTGGGTGGCTTTGTGCTTCGAGGGACGCTCGCCACACGCGGTTTGTCATTGGCAACTGCGGGGTCATTGGCTGCTGGCGTAACACCGAGGTCCCGTAGCTGCTTTAGCCAACAGAAAGAGAGTTGATTAAAACGCCACCTCGGAGGACTTCTAAGCCTTTGCTTTGGTAAAGAACAATGGCTCAATATTAAGTCAAATCCTCTCCTCGCAAATCTTGCTTCAATCCATCGGTTTGAATGCGCCAGTAATATCTGTGAAAGTCACCACTTCAGCAGATATCAGCATCACATTGTCAAACGTTAAACAGCATAGAAATACAACAAAATGTCAAACTACTTGATGACCTTTCAGAAGGCTGGCAGTGTTTTACAAAGACTGTTGTTTAAGGTGCAGGAACATTTTGAGGAATTACTACGTTTGCATTGTATTTTTTGTGTTGAGGAACCTTTTTAGCTCTTATGCTGCGTTCCAGGCAGGTTTTTGAGCCCGTAAGTCACGACTTCAAATCACGACTTTGTAGCGTTCCAGGAAAATCACGCCAAACTGCGTAAAAGTGTAAACAAGCCAACATGGCGGACCGTACGGGGCTTATGCTCATTAACAATTATTTCTATCGCCAAAGGTGCTTATTCCTTGCTTATTTGAGGGAAACAGAGGAGGAAAACGGCGCATAAGGCAAGAGAAGCTGTTATACCTTTTATTTTACCGTGCACTTGCATAAACACCGCATCCGTAGGGGCTGCCATTGTTGTTTCGCGGGCAGTGTGACGTCAGAACCCGTAACTGGGAGTACATCGATCTCGTACGAGTTCACGGGTGGGAAGTCACAGGTTTGACTGCTGTTCCATTGCACTTTCACAGGGAGAAGGTTGGAAAAACACGGGTTACGGGTTGCCTGGAACGCGGCATTATACTTCGGTAACTTCTATTGCAGGTTGTGATTGGCCGAACACATGGCTCACAAACCAGTGAGAAAGAAGAAAGGTCTGCAATATGAGACAAAATAATTGCAATATATTTTTTGGCAAAGTTGTGCAGACCTATATAAATAAATATTAGTGCTGTCAAAATTAGCGCGTTAACACATGCGATTAATTTTTAACGCGTTAAAAATATTTAATGCAATTTTTTTGTGTCATAATTTGGCTAGCATTACATTATATGATCATGCTCTTATTCGTGCAAATGCTTTTAAACCATTCAAGCGCCACAAGATAATTGAGAATGCGCTGTCTGTGAATGTCGTGTCATGTGACACACACGACTCTTGTGCAAAAGAAGAAAGGTGTGAGCCAGTATCCAATTCTCTTTCCCGCTTGAACAAACAATAACACACAGAGTTATGCCAAAATGGCCGTTTTGTTGAGTATCCTCATAACGACTTTAATGAACTTCAAGAGTTGAGAAAATGAGATGCGTGTCAGATCCGCATCATGGTCGGCATCGGCAGCTCTTAAAGTGACAGCAGCCTAATGAACAGTTGCTGTGATGTCTGTCATTAATGTTCATCAAAGAACAAAGGGAACAGAGAAAATTGTAGCTTTAATAAGGATTAATCTGTATTTAATTGATAATTTATGCAGTGAAGACTGTGTTTGATAACTTTATTCAATTTCTGTATATTCCCTACTTGTTAGACAATATGACATTTATTATAATAAGTTTTTGTGAAGATTGTTTTAAGTTCCCTTAAATTAAAAGTTGTTATTTTTAACAGTCTAATTGTTGAAATTGATAGCTTTCAGTTATACTGTAATGTTGAATGTCTATAATTTATGTTTTTAAAAAAAATTGTCAGAGACATCAGTACGGTATTAGTATCATTAGTACCTTCATTCATAAAAAGATGCCATTAAACAAATATTTTAAATATAGTGTCTTTAAGTTGTTTCTACATTAATTTGGAGAGTAAACTCCTATGTTTTTAATAGTGATTAATTACAGAAAAGAAAGTGTGATTACAGTTTTTTTCAGTTGCTAGCATACTTTTGTCCAATCTGTAGTCACATTTTCAAAACTCTAAACACATTTAGCAGAGCATCCGTCTGTTGTGGCCACACCATTAACTCAATTCATGTCGTTTTCACACAAAATGCAATCAATTAACACGTTTCTAAAAAGCTTAAATTTTCTTTTCATATAGGCTTACCCCATACAAACTCATGGATCTTTCTCATCTTATTTGCAAATGCTTAAACACAGCAAGTCATAAATGAAGACCTAACGTTCCAATCTTTAATATATTTTTGCAACAACAGCAGTTCTGGAAAAGTACT
The DNA here is from genome assembly GCA_003731715.1 of Anabarilius grahami. Classification (NCBI taxonomy): domain Eukaryota; kingdom Metazoa; phylum Chordata; class Actinopteri; order Cypriniformes; family Xenocyprididae; genus Anabarilius; species Anabarilius grahami. The sequence continues at coordinate 142,715 of RJVU01033795.1, forward strand.
GGAAAAAATATAAAACAAATACTGAAGCAATTGATAAGCATTTTTAATTAGCAGATCACTGAAATATTTAGAAATAGCAGATTCCAATCTCAGTTTGAAGCATAGTCAGTGTTGAATTTACTTTCATTACATGGACACAGTAAAATAGGACTCTTTGAATCGGATTTGCTCAGTGTGTATGCAGAACAACACAGAGGAGCAGAGAGAAAAATAGTGTCTGGGTAAGAGAGAGGAATAGATGAAGGAGGAGAGGAGAAGTTGGATCAGGACAAGGGAGAAGAAGAGGTAGAGGAGAAGAGGAAGAACATGTGCTAGATTGTGCATCTCTATGGTTTTCTCCCTTTTACACATGTGGAACCTGTGAAAGCTTATTTCTGCCATGAATAGAAAATAAAAAAGGTAATTGTGACTTTTTATCTCACAATTCTGAGAAAAAAAAAAGTCAGAATTGTGAGATCTAAACTCACAATTGCAAAATAAAAAATATTTTTGATAAAAAGTCACAATTACCTTTTATGCTTTTTTATCCTGTGAATGAAAAAAAAGCTTCCATAATAACCAAAGACCATTTGTTGGATTTGTTGTTGATCAATGGCAGCAATTTCATGTTTTCATTTCAGTAAAAGCTTCATACTACAACGATTCCACTACCACTGTTCCATATTTACAGAATATGTGGTCTGCGTAGGGCACTTTACCAAGGGGACACCATCCCATCCTCTATGGGGGCAACATCAACACCACACACCCACCCCCAGAAAGAGATTTCAACCAAAGGGGACACTGTAGTTCTGCAGAGGAGACCCATTTGACCAGTAGCTGCCCTGAGCAATTCTGTAACTTCCTTCTTCTTCTCTTTTTCTACTGCACATTCTATAAAGTAATGACTCTCTTCTGTTGCCAAGAATGCACACATTCAACACTCAACCAAACATGTAGAATGGCTTACATGCATTATACTTTTACTGCGGTAAAAGGAAACTGAATTTTAAAAACTATGGATTTCATATTTTCTGCAGGTAGAACTGAAACATGACAGTAATGCAGTTTTCATCAACTGTTAGTATTTTGACAGTCATTGTGCTTTGATTGACTATATGTTCACGTTGCATAGAAAACCAGTGCTATGTTTTGACAGAACGACTTGATTTTGAATCAGGTTTGCTGTGTTTTGATAGAGTTAGTATGTGTTGAAAAAGATTTTTTGCATTTTTAAATGTAGAGTTTGTGTTTATTTAACAAAATCTGGTTTTGGGCAGAAAATTAACTATTTGGCTAATTGTGTGATGTAGGAGTGTTGCTGTGTTAAGAGTTTAGAAAAAGTACTTTAAGTATTGGTGAACGCTTTTTAGCAATTGAAAAAAACTGTAATTGGTTTATTTTTTTAATCGATTGACAGCACTAATAAATATATAATTTTAAAACATATTTTTTTATGTTTAATTGCTTGTCATGTGACCATTAATAATAAAGACCCTGAAATACATCTTAGTTGGTTTCAGCAGTAGCAATATGATACTTTTTCATATGAGATGTAATGTCATAGTGCTGTTATATATGAGAATAATTGCAATATAATTTTTAGCCAAGTTGTGCAGCCCTATATATAAATATATATATAAATAATTTTAAAATAAGAAACAATCAAAATAAAACATTAACTAAAAAATGCTTAAAGTACACATGAAATCAAAATTGACCTCATTTATTTTGTTAGCTCAAATTGCTAGTTTTGTGGTGAACAATTCATCCGTGCAAGTCAATCCACACACAAAAATTGTTTGGCTTCGTAATATTTAATTAAAATCTGAAAATGCTCCTCCCCTCTGCAACGGTGCCACTTCTCTAATGATGTCAGTTTGACGGCTCGGGTTGAAATCGCGTAAACCACTCCTCTGCAACCGTTAGTCTGCAATGAGGGAGAGATGGAGAGGAGGAGCGCTAAAGTAAAACTCTGCCCTCTGTTTAATATTCTGTTTCACTTGGAAATACGTCACTACACTGGTGAAAAGTCGTTTGCAACTTCCGGTACACGCGGACTTTAAATATTTTATGTTGACCTGCATGCCATGTGACCATTAACCAACATCTTAGAACAGTGTACATGCAAATATGTTATAAATTATTGAAATATTCACTTAAAATCTATTATCAAGTTTATCAAGGGGTTCGGCTGCCAAAAAAAAAAAAAGGTTAGAAATCCCTGGTCCAAGGTATAGAAATGAGTAATAAAAGTAGAAGGAGCATCTTAAATTAAATTATAAGATTATTGTTGTGATATTATCAACCATATGCTATGTATTGTTTATTTAACAGATTATAACTTTCTTGATATCATGCAGAGCACTGCTGAAGCGCATTTTCACGTGATGCATCTTGCTCAAAGTGTTGGTATAGATCCGATAGACCAATCCCAGTCTGTGATTACTGAATGGGACACTTTATTCAGCATTTTAAGGCGCTGGTAAGCAGTGTTGGGGAAAGTTTCTTTTAATAGTAATTCTTTACAATATTGCATTCCTCCCTAAAAATGGCAGTACTTTGATTCAGCAGTTTGTTATATATATATATTAGAAAATAATATTTTCTTAATGCCTTAAAATGACCAGACTGTTTCTGGAACAAGTTGCAAGTATGCATGGCAGGTAAATCTCTCCAGATGTTCTTTGTCTACAGCACACATCTGACTGGCTTCTTCTCAACCCCTGTGGAACAGCAGCACTACTGAAACAATGGCAGCCAAAATAAATGGATCAAAGCTCTTCAGCGACTCTGGAAGTCCCTCGCAAGACAACAGGCTCGCAGTCAAATGCTAAAGGGACCGGACGCATGATGGATGAAGTCTTTGACTTCCAGTAGAAGTGGCATGATGGCCCGGCATCGCTGCTGCTCGCATTGTGACCAAATGCTGTTATGTAGCTGTTTCATTGTGGTGACAGCATGAGCAATGCTTGGTTTTGTTCTTCCTACTGTTGCCATCCATCATTCGTGGAGTGCTGGGATGTTTTTTTCTGCAACACACACACACACACGAGCGCACACACCTTCATCTCCACACCGTTGAGAGGTCTTGTCATTACTGCTGCTTCACCTGCACGTGCACCATTAAATTAATCTCCTTGTTTGTCTCATATTCCAAAATCCATCCCTATGCATCTGATTTTATGAGCCATCTGGGTGGAGGAACGGCAGAATGCATGAGAGACTTTTCAGCGAGCTGCTGCTTGTAATGAGAGGCGTTTTCAGATCAGGCCTCTTTTTGCATGTGTCCGTCACACTATGTCTATGAATGTTTGTTTGTAATACTGAGAACATGTGACCATCAAACTGTAATGAATGCAGCTAACACAGGTAGGGAGTGAAATATTAACTTAGATTTTTTTATATGTCGTAAGTGAAAATGCTGCATGACTCGATAAATTGAATTGAATGTTAAAATACACAGCAATAAAAAGTAAAGTGACCGTGTCATTTATTTAAAGTGTTTAACAGCCCGCAGATGTTGGCAGATGCAACGTACACTAACTCCTCCCGCCACTGTTTGATTGAACCAGATGAAATTACCAAAAGAAACCTGTCTGATAACAAGAGCAGTGCCATGGAGCAGTACCCGGTTTGTAAGTAGGGTTAGGAGTTGGTGAAGGGGAAGGCATTAGGGACAGGGACAAGTAATGTCCAAAAAATCAATTTATGCATTAATTTATGATTTTAATAAATAGAAACAAATACACTGAATATTTTATTATTGCAGACTGTTTTAATATACTGTAATCATGGTTTAAACCTGTTTTGTTCAGTTTGTCTAAAAGCAAATAACACATTTTGACTTTGTGAAAAGAAATATTTTTGATTGGGTTCAAACCTTACATTTTAATTTAACTAATTATAAATGTAATTTGAGAAAAACGAATAAATTTGGCAGTATTTAAAGGGGTGGTTGATTATGATTTCACTTTTTTTAACTTTAGTTAGTGTGTAATGTTGCTGTTTGAGCACAACATCTGCAAAGTTACGACGCTCAAAGTTCAATGAAAAGTGAGATATTTTCTTTTACAGAAATTGATTTAAGGACTACAACAAACAGCTGGTGACATCACTAACCCCAAAATTTACATAAACCCCGCCCCCGAGAGAACACAGCAAAGGGGGCGGGGCCATGTTGGGCTCCTTTAGAGAAGAGGAAGAGTTGTTGTAGTAGAGTGTTGTTGACATGCCGTCATTTTACACCGGACTGCTTCACAAACGAGGGTCAATTCAACACAAAAGATGAACATGACGGCACATGCTAGTGGATGAGTTGAATCAACTCCACAGCAACTACATAAATTTATCCACTAACCATTCAGAAACATCCAGTTTCATTCTAAAAGTTGTAACTTCTTCCTGAGTCTCTCACTCAGTGTCGACTCCGGTTTGAACAATGTAAGGCTGAACACCGTTACTGACAATCCTCATTTTGGCTGCGTGAGATTCTCCAGCTTTGTTGTTGTTGAGCTGTTAAAGCTCCGCCCTCTTCTGGAAAGGGGGCGGGGAGCAGCAGCTCATTTGCATTTAAAGGGACACACACAAAAACTGCGTGTTTTTGTTCACACTTATATGGGGCAAATTTGACAAGCTATAATAAAAACACCTGTAGATTTCAATTTCTGTAGCCACTCCGCTATCCAACTTCTTTTGCTTTTGACTACGGGTGAATCTCCAGTTGTCACTGATGATTGTCATTTGGACCTTTCTGGATTACAATCCGACCATCAAAATGATAAGTTTAATTATTTCAGGTGCTGTGAGAAAAGGCTATAAATGATCCGCTACCAGCAGCATCCTATATCTGGGACTCCTTCCTTTCCGTTTACAGATGTGACGTAATGATGCGAAGACAAAGTGCTGCATGCTTAAATCTCCTGTAGAAATCCACCAGTATAATTTTATTATAAACCATTATTACTGTTATGAATCGGGCTAAGGTAAGGAGATAGTTTTGTACACTAGCTGGTTATGTACTTGCTCAAAAATTTATTTTGGATAATTTTTAACCAAAAAAAATGATGAAAAAAAGTGATGTCGTCATCCAGCTCAGTTCACTTCTCATCCAATAGTGTCAGTGCAGTCAAATCAATAATATTGTTGAATATTAAATCATGACGTTGCACCCTGTTTTTATAGCATCAAATAAATATCCAAACTTATTGGGAAACAAACACTTGAACATACCGTCTGCGTGATGAGAACTACCTAAAATGACAGAAACCATCTTTGGGGAAAAAAAATGAATTGAAGTGTAATTGGATATTTTAGTTTGGCTCGTGTCCTATTTGATTACATGGAGAGGGCGGGGTTTATGACCTATACTGTAGCCAGCCACCAGGGGACGATCAAAATGGTTTGGCCTCACTGTTCAGGACGTGTGCGGCACACTTGGATTTAACTGCAGGCACAGTTGCCCCGCCTGATGCTGCAGAAATAGAAATCAAAATGTATTTTCTGTTGCGGTCATTGCTGGTGGTTAGGTGCAAAAAAAAATGTATTAAAGTGAAAAGAGGTAACCTTGAACACATTCTGTGATGATCAATAGAAAATCAATGATCAACACAAAAAAAAAAACAAGTAAAATTCTACTCATAGACTGTATAAAGCGCTATATAAGTACTTGACTCATAGAGTGGAAATTCTACTCATAGAGTAACATTACTGGTAATTGTAGCAGGAAAGCACTGGCTTTTGTGAATAAGGTGTATAAAAAGCATAATTTACAGTAGATTGAAAGGAGTTTGTGCTGAAAAAATGACAGCAACTTCATGTGAATACATATGGCACAGAGTTAAGTTAAACTAAATGATTCCCGGTTCAGTTAATGATTCTTTATTCATTTAGAAGAAGGAAAAAAATGATAATTTATCTACTGTAGCAAGACAAATACTACAGAATACAGAAAAATGGTCAGGTGTCTAATACTCAGAGATCTCTACAAATCTCCCATCAGATGTTTCAGGCATTGCATCAGACGGGGTTTGTAGTTCAAGCAGGCGTGTGACATGAGCTCAAGATGTTATTTCTTACAGCAGCATATAAATGTACGACTCTCTCCTGTCACATAAAGAGTCAGTTTGATTTACTGTCTGTGATCATGTGCCTGAAGCCTCTGACAGCTTTGTTGGCGCATCAGCACATCTTACCCACTCCAGTGACAGTGAACAATGAATAGATTAATATAACAAAGAAACTAAAGAATTTAAAAACATTATTGTTAGGTGTCATTAAAAATGGCTGGGGAAAAAAGTGTATTTTATAGGAATACCCATCAGGTAACAAAAATATGTTGAAAGAACATTTTACTAATGTTTCCGTTAAGTTATGAAAACGATATTTCTGAAGGTTCCCTAAAATGTCCAGCTTTTTTTATTTTTAAAAACATTGCAAATATTATGGGAATGTTCTGAAACAATTAGTAACATTTAAAAAACGTTAGACGAATGTCAACTAAAATGTTTCAGAAAAAAACTTCCATGAACAATGTATAAATAATACTTTTGTGCTCAGGTTTTGAGAACATAAGATTAAAAATACATTCTAATAATGTTACTGGAAGAAGGTTTGTTCATAACTTTGAGAGAACCTTGCCAGAAAGTTTTGAGAATGTTCCCTGTTAGATGGAGTCAGTGGCACAAATGAAAATTCTGTCATCATTTACTGACGCTTTCCAAACCCGTACAACTTTCTTCCTCTGTAGAATTTTGCAATAATGACTGGGTTAGTATGAGACTGACTGTGCATTATGCCTTACTTTTTTACTTACTTTTTTATACTGCTTTTTTCTTTGCTTAAGTTTGACATCCACTAGTCACACTATGTTTTTATATACGAGCAAGAGCAAATTCTTAGATATATATTGTGTTTTTTAGATAAATCAATACAGGTTTTGAACAACATAAGTGTGTAACTGTTCCTGTAACCCTCTATGGTTTTTTACACTATTTTCCCATTACATGCTTGTTTCTTAACTGTAAGTGTGACTTAAAAAACAGTGAATTAAAAACAGGTTGATTTTCATTATCTATGGAAAGCACGCTGTCTTTCTCCTGCTTTCTCTCCCATACAAATGCACACACACGTACAGACGGAAACATTCACTTGCACAGAAACATGTCAGCGCTGCCCTGCAACTTTATCAATTAAATAGTTTCATACATGCAAAACTACATGACATGTCTCAGTATCAATGTAGTAAGTGTGTTATAACTTCTGCATACATTAACTGATTTTGATGAAACTTCAGCTGTATGTACAGTAGAAGGCCGATCACATGGATGTGACTATTGTGAGTCAAAGTCATAGCACCAGCAATTGGCAGCAGGAAGTGTGTCACTTTCAAAATGCTTTGAAATTGCCCTCTTATTTTTACCCAATTCGATTCGATCTTCGTTAGAAATGACAGATGTAGACCTGTGAAAGGATTCTTGATATCCTAAATACTGATGCCATGGCAACACATCAAACTTTTATTATATTCTTGGGTGTGTTATAACTTCTGCTAACATTGACTGATTTTGATGAAATTCAGCTGTGTGTTCATTGTAGGAGGCCGATTACATGGATTCAAAATGCTTTGAAGTCGCCATCTTTTTCTTACCTGATTTGCTTCAGTCTTCGTCAGAATAATGTCAAGACACCGCAGATGTACACTTGTGAAAGGATTCTTGATATCTTGAATACTGTTGTCATGGCAATGCATTAAACTTTAATATTCTTAATGGGGGTTTCTGAGGCTCTTAGCATTGCTTCAAATTGCATGAAACTTTACACACACATCAGAGTTGCCAGCCAGAAGACATGGGCAAACCATTAGAAATGGGGCATGAAGGAGGGGCTCTATAGCACCACCTTTTGTGTAAAGTTGGGGGTTAGTTTTACCTTCAGTCACCAAACTAGGTACATATATTGTTTGAATGTGGATACATATCAAACTTTTATAATATTCTTAGGTGTTTTTGAGGCTCTTAGCATGCTTCAAATTGAATGTAACTCGACACACACGTCAAAGATGTCAGCCAGTATGAGCAAAGCCTTAGAAACGGGTGGGGAGGAGGGGCTCTATAGTCTTACCTACAGTCATCAAACTTGGTACATATATTGTTCTCATCAAGCCAGACAACTTTCTAATTTACAGTCATTAGCTCCAACCAACAGGAAGTCAGATATTTTGGTTTGACTATGGATTGTTTGAATAATCAGGCTCTGAGCTTTTAAGTACTACTCGTAGGAGATTCATGCAACCGCCACCAAACTCGGTCAACATGTAATAAAGACACAGAAGATGCTACATTGTGAACGTTTATAGGATATCTCAAACAGTATTTCCATGGTGAGGGATTAAAATAATGACAAAAAAAAGGGAATGGGAAGTGTCTCGTATTGTGTAAAATCATTGTTTGAATTAAATTAAATTACACATGTAAGCCATACAGATGTTTCCTGAAGCCACCGGGGTGGCAGTGGCGCTGTGGCTTGGGCCCGTCATCGCTACTTGCAGCTATATATTTAATTAAATTTAATGAATTAAGCAACTTGTAAACATACTTTAGATTGAAATAACCTGTTAAACATGAAAGTATTATGCAATCATTTAAGGCATGTCTCCTTGTATAGAACCTTTTTGGCATAAGGGGTTCTTTAAAATTGAGTCAAGAACCCTAGAGTTCTATATAGAATCCACTGAACCTTTTATCTAAGAGTGATGCTGCATTATGGCAACACTGTACTGTACCATTCACTGCATCCAATTACTGATTTACTGATTACTGATTAGATTAAGAACCTCATCTTTATCTTAAACCGATGACACCAGCCGTTAGTTCTTAATAATACTGATGGTAGAGTGTCTCCACACTGTTTATTTGTCTATGACATCACCACGTCTAGTGACATCATCAGAAAATAATCTTTGAATGCCCGCATGTTTTTTTGTTTGTTTGTTTTGCCAGGAAATCTCTTCATATCATGGAGTTTAATTGTCTAGCATGAAAATGGATGGTGCTGCTTAGTTTAAAATGCAAAGTGTGGCCATTATCTGCCCTGAGATTCAAGCGCATCCATCACGCTATGCTAATGTAGCCGGTTGGTTAAGATATTCCAATATAAGCCACCCTGGAGATGTAGTGAAATTAACACCGATAGAGAGGGGTGGCACTAACACAGAAGGGTCAAGAGATAGAAAGAGACAGAGCAACAGCACGGAAACATGATTAGTCCTAAACGTGCACACACACTCAACAGTAGGCTACTCTGTCCAATATATTGCACACACTGTAAGAAAAAAACTTGTAGAAAAATCTGCACGTATACAGACATTTCCTTCAACCCCAAAACAACACAATGCGATGCATGATGTAATATACAGGGAAAACACATGTGAAAAATCAATACAGAAAATTGGATCATGTGATCATAAACAGAAAAATTGTGGCCATTTTACACTGTTAAATAACAATAATAATAATTCTTTGAAATATATGATAAATAAACAGCAGCTGTGGTTGCCAGAACTTTATGGTTGCAACGTTTTCTAGCAATATATATTGTAAAACAAATGCACTGTAAAATGAAAGAAAATAAATATCTGAAAAGTTTACATTATAATTATAAATTAAAATATGTTTTTGTCCTAATTTCCTAATTTCTTCACTTGTTACAAGATAAACCCAGGACCTTTTATTTTGGTAACAGGTTTACAATTGCGGCTTATTACAAATCTAGTGAAATGCGGTAATCATCTGTCCTGCCTTCTAAATAAAAGAGCCAGTCACCAACTGACCCTTCACAATGACCTGCCCCCCTTAGTCACTGTTACTACGTCCGACAAACCACGGTGCTCTCACGCCACACACAGCGAACAGCGTTGTAGAATTTGATGTTTCCCCTTTCAAAGAGATAAAAGCTGCACTTGCATGAATGAAACACCCGAGAGGCTTTTTAAAGATGGCCGCAGAGTGAAATGTCTACTTTGGACTTTGATTCATTCACTGTGAACTGAGCCACAGAAAACACTGAATCACAAGCTGATCTTGTGAGTAAAGTGCACACTTCACTTTGAAATATGCAGCACAAACAGACTTATTTAAGTCACAATCTTTTACGATTTGATAAGGGCCATATTGTGCTTTCGATTTTAGTTCGTCTGACAGATACTTTGCCAAAGTCATGTCATGGCCACCAAGCCTGAGCCTCGTCACGCCGTGGCCGCCAAGCCTAAGCCTCTTCACATCATGGCCACCATGCCAGAGTCTTCAGCCAACATGGTTGCCACGTTAGAGTCTTCAGCCAACAAGGGCACCATGCCAGAGCCTCGTCACGTCATGGCCGCCAATGCCAGATTCTCCAGCTGTCACGGACCGCCACGTCAGTGCAAAGTCACGTCATGGCCGCCAACGCCAGATTCTCCAGCCGTCATGAACCGCCACGTCAGAGCAAAGTCACGTCATGGCTGCCACGCCAGAGTCTCCAGTCATCATAGGCACCACGCCAAAGTCTCCAGCAGTCATGGCTGCCATGCCAGAGTTTCCAGCCATCATGGCAGCCAAGCCAGAGCCTCGTCACTTCATGGCCACCACGCCAGAGTCTCCAGCCGCCATGGCTGCCACACCAGAGCCTCGTCACGTCATGGCCGTCATGCCAGAGCCCCTTCACATCATGGTTGTTCAAGTCTCCCCTAGAGATTTTTTGAAGAGGGAGTATAATATCCAAACTCCGGTGGATAACGCTGTTCAGTTTGACAGTGACATCGCCACACTACTGACAATAGACCTTCTTTTTGCAGACAGAAATTTCGTCAATGTGACCACACCTTATATGCTGGTAGTTAAAAAGACTGACTACTTGAGACTACACTTACAGTGTGTCCGGTAGAAGTGAGTGCTGTTTTCTCCTCTCTCCATCTCTCACGTGACACGCTGCTCTCATTCGTCCCTGGCCTCTGCTTCACTCGCCTGAGCTGCAAGGGAAGGCATTATTATCATTATATTAATGTGACATTAATTGCTTTTACTTTTTCACTCCATTAAGTGTGCTCTATCTCTTTGGGAGGCAGGCCAGATGGTTTATCACTCGCTGATGTTGCTAGCGCCATTAATGTGTGAAGACACTGGCCTATAAAACGATTGTGCCAAAGTGTTGAAAACATTCACAGGGCTAATTGAAAGCTAAATGTGAAGGTAAAGCACAGAGCGTCCGGCTGTAAAGAGCCTGATTATTGAAGAGGAGGTGAACTAGCATGTGCCCTTGTTTGCAAGGAATTACAAGCAGGAATAATTCACCAAAAGTGAGATTTCTGTTAATTATTGATTGAATTTTGTCTTGTTCAAAACCTGTATGCTGTTTGTTAAAAATAAACAGAGAAATTATAAAGAATCTTTGCGCAACTGTTTTCTAGCCACAGATGAGCGCACTTTTAATTAACCAGGTTTATTATAGCTAACTAAAACTAAAACCATAAAAAAAACTCTTGTTAAAAAAACTTTTTGTCAAGATTTACTAAAGGCACGTAGTAAGAAATTAGTAATAAAAGGCTGACCTTATCGCATATGTATTTATAGGAGTGTCCGTTTCAGATGCAAAATCAAGCAACGTAATTTATTAAGGTTTGTTGTAGTCGATTTACTGGTATTCGCATCATTATTTAACACCCCCAAAAAACATTAATTAACCCATTTTGCGCTTGACATGGCTGTGTCGGTGTCCCTTTAATTTGCGTGATGTCAGTAGATCATCTGCAGAAATTTCCATTTTTACACATTTCCCGATTTTTTTACATTTTATTTCTTTGTTCTTTATTATTTCATTTTTTTCAGTTTTTTCTGATGACAAGGGCGGGGCAACCTGTCACTCACATGAGATCCACCAATAGCAAACCACAACCATCCAATCAATTCCCCACGGACAAAATCAAGCCCCGCCCTACATTTGTTCTTGTTCCAGAAGCCGTTTCACTCGATATACGGCACAATAGGGAAGAGAAGACTAGCACAACTTCCCTTTCATGCAGATTTTAGTCTCTAAAAGAATAAATAATAAAGCACCAAACAGGATTAAAAAGCATCATAACAGTAGTCCACATGACTACGTGTCTTTTGAAATGCATTGATTCTTTGTGTAAAAAAACAAACCCAACAATCTTTATTCAGTGCAAATCTTCCCCTCCACTGCAGCTCTTATATATCATTCTGCATTCTGTGCATTTAAGATTGGTATTCTTTTATGACACGTGAGAATCAGTGTTATTTGGCATCAGTGATATCAAACCTGGCGTTGTGCATCAACATGCCATTTGCTGAATCTGAATGAGAATATAAATGCAATTTAAATGCTTCGGAGAAGAGGAATATTATCAGTAACTGACAGCTTCTGTGTGGATGGTATAAACAACACATGCATCCCAGCTAATAAAATATGATCTAAGCTAATGTTCCGATTAAGTTATGAAAACATTATTTCTGAATGTTCTCTGAATGTTCAAAATTAAAGTGTTTTAAAAAGTTTTTCTTGGTTATATGAATGTTAAGGGAACATTCCATTTTATGATTCTTAAACATTATTGAAATGTCACTTTTGAATGTTCTGAAACTAGTAGAAACATTAAAAAAAACCCAGAATGTTACAGAAAATACTGGAAGAACATTTCTAACATTAAGAGAACCTTGCTAGAACATTAGTGAAAGTTTTATGGATATTTTATGATTTTTTTGGTATTTTAAAAGCTCAACAGATATAATGACAAAGGAATGACATAGACTGCTTTAAAAAAAAAGAGAGACTGCTTTATGGTGAAAATCAGCATGTTTTCTGTATGTTGGATCAACACATTCTCATTTGTTGTTTCTTGCTTATTATTTTTTTATGCCATCACCGATTATTCCAGATGTAGTCTCATTCTACTCTTAATAACTGAATGGGATGAAGAGCCACTGGACTGTCATTGTCATCCTCACTTATTACAGTCATCTGAGACAAAGCCTCTATCTCATGACCGTTAATGTCACGTCACACCCATGAAAAACACCAGTGAACCGCTCCTTTACGTATGGAGGCTCCGTTATTGTGGACGTATATGAAATACATGTATGATTTTAATGTTTCTGGCATAAAAAAAATCAGTGAGGGATCTCATAATTACAACAGTTTTAATGATTGCATTGTCTACAGTAATTTCTTGTCTTCATTAATTTCTAATGAGTATTATGTGCGGGACCAGCACATTAAAATGTTAAAGAGATCAAGCTGCATTGTAAAATATCATTAATTAAGCAATTAATCAACTGCAAATAACCGAGTGAACTTTTACAGCACTAAGTTATATATATTTCCAACCAAATTACTAATTTAATTTAGTGCCGCTTAAAAATGGATGTCCTGTAATCAGGAACAAAACTTTAAACTATTTCTCTCACTTTATTATGGAGCACATTAGAACGTAAAAAGGGAATTCAGGGTTTCAGATGCAGATCTTTTGTCTCATAAACACATATCATCTCTCAGCACAAAAATGCTGCCCAACTTGGATTTTAGATAATCAGAAATAATAAATAAATGTATACCTGTACGGTCACTGTGATTTTGCCAAGTAAGACATGTTCCTGGATCAACATATTTTGGATGTTGTATTTTGGACGTGGATGGTCTTCAGAACGGGCATTTTGACATAATTTTGTGTGTATTTGCTCAAGAAGACGCAAAAGATAACTCAATTCGGTACTCGCGCAAGTTCTCTTTCACAGTGTCATGTGCTTGAATGGCTTAAAATCACTTGAATGTTTAAACTGACGATTTAAAAAACGTGAAAACGATAAACTTTCTTGATGAAGCAGCATATTAAGGGGCGGTAATATTATAATATGATCCCCTTCCTACGTCACAGGGGAGTGAAATCTGAAAAGCTTGTTTTTTCACATGCTTGCAGAGAAAGCCTTACCAAAGCAAAGTTACTGGGTTGTCATTTTTCACATTTTCTGGGTTGGTAGATGCACCGGGGACCCGATTATAGTACTTAAACACAGAAAAAGATCATCTTGAAATGATCATTGCGTTACATTGTGAGGGATGTGGTGCTGATGTCCGGGTCTAACACACTAAAGCAATATGCCTGTTTGCACAAGCAGATTACAGGTTTTTGAAGTGTTGATATGGGTTTTCGCTTAAGCTGTCATTACTGAAACAAAGCAGCCTCTCAATGATCAACCCCTCATCGACTCGACTATCCCCGCCATCACGCGTCCACCGTATCGACACACATTGACCGACGGGTGAGTGAGTAGGTTGTTGTATATGGACTGTGTGTGCATGTTTTTGTGACATATCAGGACACAAATGTGTATAATGACATGGGTATGACATAGGTATTATAAAAAGAGGTGACTTATGAGGACATTACCCATGTCCCCACTTTTCAAAAGGCTTATAAATCATACAGAATGAGTTTTTGTGAGAAAGTAAAAGTGTGCACAGTTTCCTGTGATGGTTAGGTTTAGGGGTAGGGGTAGTGTAGGGGGAGAGAAAATACGGTTTGTACAGTATAAAAACCATTATGCCTATGGAATGTCCCCACAATTCACAAACACAAACGTGTGTGTGTGTGTGTGTGTGTGCTGTATGTATTAAGGTCAAGCATGCAGGATCATATGATGACGCACAACCCAATCCATGACAAACACTGAACAAATTGTTTTGTTCAGTGACTGATTGTCCTTTTATATTTTGACTTACCAAAAGGCTGGATGGTTTTGCTGAATGTAAATTGTCTCTATTTGAGCTGGAATAGAAAAATCAAGATTCGGAATACCAAAGTTTGTTCACAGTGTACTTGATTTAGATTTTAAAACAAATGTTCTCCCACAAATTGCTAGTAAATAGTAAACAAATAATTACGAAGGAAAGTTTTGTTTCACATTTAATTCATTTTATAAATTAAACTTTGAAAAATCATTTTTACAGTGTAGTGGGTTGATGCTGAATATTAAAGATATCCAGGTTATTGATATCAACTCATCTCTGTGAAAAATATTCAGAGTTTTGTTTGGGGCACTTACTAGTGAGTAAACAAGATATCGACAAGCAGAATAATCATAATATTACTTGTGAATGGTCTTTCTTTCAAATCTACACATATTTTCTGATGTTATTTTTCTGCAAAAATCTTTGTTGATTGTTTCCAGTGGAAATAGTATTGTGGTTTAATAATCTAGTTCAGAAAAACTCATAAATATTTCTAGTTTTATTTCATCAACCATTCTTGTTGCACACCTCAGTACTCTGAGACTGTCATTTTGGTGTTTATTTTAGTTTTAATAATATTTTGAATTAGCTTAGATTTTTTTAGTTTATGTTAATTTTATTTGCATTTTTAGTAAATTTGTTATGTGCATTTAGTAATTTTAGTTACTTTCTATTGTTTTATAATATTATTCGATATTGCTATTTATGTTTTTTTTTTAGTTTTGGTTTTAGTTAATTTTATCAATTAATTAATTTACAGTTAAAGACCCCCCGTGCTAAACAAAGTTTTTAATGTTGTTTATATGTCTATGTGATGTTTTTAATATGCTTTAAGACAAACCATGTGCAGATTCATAAGTCAACACCATTGCTGAGTATTTTCTAACTAAAAAACGAAATCTTGTGTGTTTCTGACGTCACAAACTACCTTGTAACCAATCACATCAACATGTGATCGTCAACAAGTGGATCTCTGAGCTGGTGTGAGTGAGTGGAGGCGGGGCTAATTTGCATATTCATAGCGCCGCGTATACTAAATGAGGCAGGGGTGTAGAGTTACATTCAAGCTATTTTAAGACATGGAGAAAATATTTCAAGTATAAAAACATTTAAATATGTAATTTTGGTGATCAAAGATGATAAAATTATTGACCACAGTCGGACTTTAATAATTTTAGTGCTTCAACTAATTGTCATTTAGTTAAAGTTTTTCAATATATATTTGTTTTTTAATTTCAGTGAACAGAAATGTTTTTAATACTTTTAGTTTTAGTTAACGATAATAACCCTGCTGTGTTTGTCATTAAACCAGATGTGGTATTATTCAGACAGCTGCTATGAACATGTCAACTTTCATGATCTTAAACTAAATTATTTAGCAAAATTCTCTGTTGAGCTGAAAAAAAGAGCAAACTAGCCATAGAAGAACACAATTTACACTGATGTCCGCTGTAGTGCTTATTGCCGCAACAGGAATTTGAGCTGTTATGTTGTCTGACAAATTTCAGAACCCAAAAATGTACAGTATGTTTCATGCATCTGTTTCTTCAACATTCTCTGCTCACAGGAAAGATATCTGAAAGTAAACAGTGGAACACACACAAAGGTGAAGTGATTACCAGTGTCAGGCCAGGAACAAGTTTTCCCCTGGCAGCCTCCAAGAAAAACTCCTCAAGAATCCCAGCCGTGGCTTTCTCTTCGTTGCCCTATATACAGTAGATATAACATTTACTCTGTTTGGTATCAGCACAGACGCAAAAGAAAAATGGTAATGATATTTGGCCTGCGGTTGTATGACTGATGAGACAAGCTTAGACTAAACCAGAGTTACACATTTTCTTGTGAGTGGTGCTTGTGTGTGTAAAACCTGCTGCCAGTGTCCCAGGGTGATTTGGGTGGTTTCTAGGGTGTTCTGGTGGTTGTTATTGTGATCTGGGTAGTTTCTAGGTTTTTCCTTCCTGTCTCTTATGAAATTAATCCTGCAGTCTTTGTTATATTGTAAAATCCTGAAGTCATTATTAAGCATGTTTGCAGTTTTGAGGCACTATGCTTGGTACAGAGCTTTCCTCCCAGACTACAATGAAGCATCTCATCTTCTGCTGTGTGAATGCTGATGTCATGGATTCCTGGTGACTGAGGTAGATAAAGCTCAATGCTCAGTCATTTGTAACTCTCGACAGCTGTCCGCTCTTCTCACTATCTCCCAGGGTGAGCTTTAGTGGGCTTTAATTGGAGGGTTAAGAAGAAATCGACAAAGTTAAAGCGAGAAAAATGAAGTAGGCAAAGTGGTGTGGAGATGCTGGCTACAATTACTTCTCAGGCAGCATGATGTGATGGAGCGTTCGCCACATATCCCAGAGTTCAACATGCACCCAATGCCAGTGAAAAGCAAAGTAGCTGTGAAAACTAAAGATCAAACTGGCAAATGAGGTGCAGTTTTGAAAAGTGTACTTTTATTGGGTTTCATTGGGGTATTTAGTTCTCATTGGCTGATTGCTCTGTGAGATTATTTGAGATTATAGTATCTTTAGAAATAATCCGAATCAGAAAGAGTTTTATTGCCAAGTTGCACATACAAGGAATTTTTCTTATTGGCAGAGGCTTCCACATCACATACAGAATAACAGTGAAAAGACAGATGATAAAAAAAAAAAATAAGTGATTATATATATACATACAAAAAAATAAATAAATAGACAATGGACTGTATGTATGTACAGGTATGCTATATACAATGCAAGGGAATGTGCATAAGAGTTATGGTGTGCTAAATAAATATGAGTGTATATATATATATATATATAGTGTTTGTATTGCATGTTTATTGCCCAGTGGGGGCATTTAACTGTTCATCTTGTGCCTGGTCATTCTGGTGCTCAAGTGGCAACAGTTAAAAAAAGGAAGTGGCCTGGGTGTGAGGGGTCCAGAGTGATTTTGCCCGCCCTTTTACTCACTCTTGATGAGTACAGTTCTTGGAGAGTGAGAAGGGTGAGAATCATCATGTACCGATGACTCTCTCAGCAGTCTGGACTATCCACTGTAGTCTTCTGAGGTCTGATTTGGTAGCCGAGCCGAACCAGGCAGTTGCAGAAGTGCAGAGGACAGACTCTATAACTGCAGAACCACAGAAGCAGCTCCTGTGGCAGGTTGAACTTCCTCAGCTGGCGAAGGAAATACAACCTCTGCTGGGCCCTTTTCACAATAGAGCCTATAGCCCCGTGTCCAATGCAGGAACTTCCCCCAGGAACTAGGGACTTTGGGGTAGTACTCTGTGTTTCGACCACAGAAACCAGGGTGTAAATGAAGCTCAGGGTAAAAAGTCACCTCTCAGAAAGTCCCTGATCGCTAGCTAGTACTTTTTCAAAGTTCAGGAACTTTCAGGGTTGGGACTTAGGTGCTGAACATGCTGATTGGTTGAGTTCACGCAGCATTTTGATCGGCTGACTCAACGCAGCATTTTATTTCAACCACCATTTTTAAAAGTCTGTTCCGGCACGTGCAGTAAGAGTTGATTGCTATTCGAATCAACAAAATACGACCAATGGACCGACAACAAGGTTCAGGCTTTATTAAGCTTATATGCGGAGGACGAAATCCAAAAAAGTTGCACGCAGTCCTACGTCATCGGACTAATATTCACAGTACTTTAGACCACTATGGAAACGCAGACAGCAACAGGTCTGGGGGATCAAAGTTCCTGAGACAAATTGTTCTGGGTAATTTTAGTGGAAACAAGGCTTATGTGAGTTTCCCACTTCAGGTCCTGAGAGATGGTGGTGCCCAGGAACCTGAATGACTCCACTGCTGCCACAGTGCTGCTCATGGAGCGGTGTTTTTCCTGAAGTCCACTGAGAGTGTTCAGCTCCAGGATGTTGTGACTGCACCGGACAGCGAGCTCTTTAACCTCCTTTTTGTGAGTAGACTCATCACCATCCTGGATGAGGCCAATGAGTGTAGTGTCGTCCGCAAACTTTAGGAGCTTGACAGAGAGGTCTTTTGCAGTGCAGTCATTGGTGTAGAGGGAGAAGAGCAGTGGGGAGAGAACGTACCCCTGGGGGTGCCAGTGATGATGGTGCAGGTCTTGAATGTTAATTTTCCCAGCCTCACTAGCTGTTGCCTATCTGTCAGAAGGTTGATGATCCACTGACAGATGGAAGTGAGTACGGAGAGCTGGGTTAGTTAAGTCAGGAGGATATCTGGGATGATGGTGTTGAAAGGATCCTCACATAAGGTCTGTCGAGATGTTGCAGGATGTAGTGCAGTCTCATGTTGACTGCATCATCCACAGACTTGTTTGCCCGAAAAGCAAACTTCAGGGGGTCCAGCAAGGGTCTAGTAATGTCCTTCAGATGGGCCAACACCAGTCTCTCAAATGTCTTCATGACCATAGACCTCAAAGCAACAGGTTTGTAGTCATTTAGTCCTGTCATTTTGGGTTTCTTTGGCATGGGGATGATGGTGGAGCATTTGAAGCAGGAAGGGACTTCAAATTGCTCCAGTGATCTGTTTAAGATCTTTGTGAAGATCGGGACCAGCTGGTCAGCACGGGATTTCAGATAGGCTGGTGAAACGGCATCTGGGCCTGGTGCTTTCCTTGTCTTTTGTTTCCGGAAGACCCGACACACATCCTCTTCACAGATTGTAAGTGCAGGAGGGAGGGAGAAGGGGGTTGCTGGAGATGTTAATGAATGCGTGGAGAGAAGGTCAGAATGGGTGTGGGGCGTGAGACCAGGTTTTTCAAAACCTGCAATAAAACTCATTCAAATCATCGGCCAGTTGTTGATTCGACACAGTGCTGAGGGTTGGTGCCTTGTAATTGATGATGTCTTTCAGGGGCCGTATTCACAAAACATCTTAAGGCTAAAAGTAGCTCCTAAATTGCCGATTTAGGAGAAACTCTTAAAAATAATGGCAGTGTCAGTCCTTATTTTAGGAGTCCTAAATTTTTGCTCTAAGAGTATTTCACAAAGCATTTTAGCGCTAAAACTAGCTCCTAAATCTGTGAAACGTTAGGAGTAGTCAAGAGGACTCCTAAATCACTAAGACCAAATCACAAACAGTCCTAATCCACCCAAAGACACTGAACACCATTGAGGCAATAGCGATAAAGCCTTAGGTGCTCAACTTTTTCTTCATAAATGCAATACTTTTAATTTTGATTTATAGATTTAAATCTACAATGAGGCACCAAAAAGAAATCTGTAACAATTAAATAAATATTGTTTGATTAACTGTGGCAGTGGTTTTCTTGAGTTCACACTTACAAATGATTGAAAAGAGTAATAAAATATATAATAAGCGTATTTGGTGTGCTGTCCAAGGGGATTGAGGGCTCCGAGCTTGGAATTTAGCACAAACCCAAAGTTCTCCCCATATCCCCAGCCGAGAGAGGAGCGGGGTGGCGGAGGGATGCAGAAAACTGTCGAAGTAACTATAGTCGAGTCGGCTCTCGTCTGTGTATATATTCCTCCTCTTGAGCGGATTAGAAAGACCGTTTGAATGTGTTTCTCCCAAACTTTGTTTATAAAACATAATTTGTCACTTGAATTCTGCATTCTCTTGAGATACAGACATCCAAGAGGTGGACAGTTAACTGTATATACTAGTTGAATTAGTGACACTTAGCCTACATTTTACATTTACATTTATGCATTTGGCAGACGCTTTTATCCAAAGCGACTTACATTGCATTATACTATACATTTGTATCTGAGTATGTGCAATCCCTGGGATCGAACCCATGACCTTGGCATTGCTAGTGCCATGCTCTAACCACTGAGCTACAGGAAAGTGGTTTTTTAAAACCTTTAAAACCTTTATTTGAATATGGCAACATTTTTATTTTAAAACCTTTATTTTAATATGGAAACATGACACCTCATTCTACAATATTTCTATGATTAAATCGCTGACTCCTCCCGCATCAGCCAATCACTGTGTGTTTACTCCATATCAACGAGGTCAACTCCGCCCTTACTCTTAGCTTAAGACTTCTCTCTATTCCTTAGTAAAAGTTTGTCTCAGCAGCTTTGTGAATCAACATGTTCTCCAACTAATCCGCCTATTTAGGTCGCTTGTCACTTCCCTGAAATACGACCCATAGGAGCGTTTACTAAAGTTGCGCCCCTATCGACAACAGGACACTTTCATTTTAATGCATTGTTCACTTTTATCTGCGACATATTGCAGAGTATTGCAATATATAACAATATGCAATCACGTGATCATGCGATCGTGGGTTCGATCCCAGGGAACACATGTGCTCATAAAGTGTATATGCACTATAAATCACTAAGGGTAGGTTTAGGAGTGGGCTGGGTGTTAGTTGTTAATAAAAAAAATTTGCTCTGCTAAATAGAAATTGGACAAATGGTGTAAAAATTCCACACATTGCATTTAAATGAACATGCATTTTGATTGGTAATGACATTCATACGTCATGACGACAGACGTAACACGAAACTGTCATTATTTTTACGCCAGCTAGAGGGCGCATGACTTTAAAACGTAAATATAGGTCGTAATAAGGTGCTTGAAAAACGACCTAAAGGGTCGGTTTTTTTTGGTTTTTTTGGAGGACAGTCTGTTGTGAATAGGTTTTAAGAGAAAACTCTTAGCTAAGAACTTTTACTGCTTTTACTTACAACTCTTAGTGGTAAGATACAATGTTTTGTGAATACAGCGCCTGGCCTTTCCACACTGATGCAGAGTCCTTGGCTAAAAACTGTTTTTTCAGCAGTTTCTCTTAGCCAGTCTGATATCCCTTGTCAGTGTGTTTTTGGCCTGATTATACAAGACTCTGTCCCCAACTCTATAGGCTGGAATGTAAACTCTCAAGAGAACGAACAAGGAAATCTCCCATGGCGAGTTTGATGAAGAGCGCTTCTAGATTGGGGCAGCACATCTTTTTCAACGCTGTTACATATGTACACCACCTTTCTTTGATGTAGAAGCATGTCCCACTGCCCCAAGATTTCCACGCTGTGTCACAATCCTCTCTGAATGGCTTCATTCAGCCATGTTTCTGTGAAAGACAGACCAGCAGAGTTTGAAAAGTCCTTATTTCTTCAGGAGAAGAAGTTTGTCAGTTTTGTTGGGTAGGGAGCGGAGATTTGCCAGATGGATACTAGGCAACACGGTTCTAAAGCCGCTCTGTCTGAGCTTGACTAGCACGCCTGCTCACTTCCCACGCTTGCGCATCTTGGAGCACTTAAGCTGCTCCGCTGCCCCTTCAACTATAATGTCCAGAAAAACGATCAAAAACCAGTGAAAGATTGGGTGGTGTGTACTGCCAAATGTTCAGCAGTTCGTCCCTGGTGAAACTGATTGTAGAAGAATAACTAAAGACAGAACAAACTAACAAAAACAGTAAAACAACCGTGGAGCTCCACACCGAGTCGGCCATTCACGGCGCCATCTAGTGTGTTCATCTAGTGTGGTCAGTATGATCTTAGATGAGTGAAGTTCACAGGAGGTTCAATTGGAATTTAGATTAGAAGTTTTGACTAATTATGCCTATTTATTCCCTGACATAGAGTCAATTTTTCTGAACTGATTAAACATTTGTTTAATTGTTCAACATTGTCAAAATACAATTGCAAGTATAATATTGTAAACTCTGCATTGATTACTCATAAAATGGGGCTTGATCTTATTTTAACTCACAATTATAGACAAACACAACTAAATGAACTAAAAAACACAAGAAAAATACTTTGAATGCATTGAATATTCTTTCACAGTGCAGGGTGCAGAAAGTAAGGGAACCCTTGAATTTAGTAACTTATAGATCATCCTTTAACAGCGAAACCTTTACCAGATTTTTCCTGTAGCTGCTTTTTGTCACATTCTATGGCTGTAATAAAGAGCACGACGACAACATGATGAATAAAGTGGACTTTAATAATAAATCCAGGGGAAATACAAAACCATACATAGATGAGAACCGACAGGGGACTGAACACAAGTGGGAGCTTAAATACAAGATGAACACAATGACTGACAGGAGTAAAACATTAGTAATCAGACACTAACAATGAGATAATCATTAACCACTGAAACTGGAACTAAACAGAGTAGGCAAAACAGAATAGAATAACAAAAAATAAGTCCATAATCGTGACTCTTGACCAATTTTGGACCATCAGTTTTATTTCATCAATATTTTTTGGGGGTCTTCATTTTTTCCCCATTGATTTCCATAGTACTTTTTTTCCTACTATGGAAGTCAATGGCTAGACGGTCTGGTTACCAGCATTATTTAAAATATCTTCTTTTGTGTTCAACAGAAGAAAGAAACTCATACGGGTTTGGTACAACTTGAGGATAAAAGTAAATGATGATGCAGAATTTTCATTTTATTCCTTTAAATCCAGATTTGAATTATAATTCTAGGACTGCTGCATTAATTTAAAATAACTGGATTTTAAATGTCCTTCCAGTAACATCATTAAAATGTTCGTTCAAAGTTATCTGGTCTCTAATAATGTTCTCAAAATGTTACAACAAAAACATTATTTATACATCGTTCGTGGAACATTTTTCCTGAAATGTTTTAGTTAGAAGTTTTTAAATGTTACTACTTGTTTCAGAACATTCAGAGAGCATTCAAAAGTAACGTTCCCATGACGTTTGCAAAATGATGAAATAAAAAGTGTTCCCTTAACAGGCATATAACCATTAATTTTTTATTTTTTTTTAAACTGGACGTTCTGAACGTTTAGGGAACATTCCGAAATAAAGTTTCATAACTTAATTAGCAAAATATTCTTAGAGTAGCCTATGTTTTTGTTAGTTGAGTAAAAATGTGAATGTGAAAAAGACAATTAATGTAAATGACTTGAAACAACTTTCTAATTATGCATGTGAATTGAAAGGAGGTGGTACCAGACGACAGCACAGGCGATACCGCGCTATACACTGACGGATACGGCTGTCGTTCATTCCTCTAGCGTGTGGCTGAGTTAAGATTTAAGATGATGATATACACAGACTTTCGGCCGACATTGAATTGGCGAGCAAAAGGCCTGTGGACTGTAGACAGCTGTCAGGTGGCCGCCGAAGAGCGAGCTGAATGCATCACGTGCGCTCATTTGCCAGTGTCACAAGGATATTGTTCGTAACGTGGGTTCGCTGCCATTGTCTCAACTCATTTATTTCAGTCAAGGTCTACAGATATAAATAAAAGGAAATGTTACCGGAGCATTTTAACTGCACGGCCAGCCTTGAGCGCTGTAATGCAGCCACATATCATCAAGAGTGCTGAATCTCCCTTTGTCACTGAATATGACATCCAACTCCTTCAAATGCTCACGTTACGTCTAATTCTCACAGATGAATATTGTGATTACTAGTGCTAGACTGGTGCAACGGTCAGGCCAATTCACCTGGCCATACTGACATTAACTGCATCAGCAGAAATGTAACTATAAACCACTGAACTGGTAAGCAGAAGGTTGCTGGTTCGATCTCTGCAGCCATCACCACCGGTGTGTCCTTGATGATGCTTTTGAAGCTTCTGAAAGTCGGGCTCCATTGTATGAACCAGCAGAACAAACTTGACCAAAATCACATCCTCATTGTCTTTTGGCCTTTTTCTAGATGCCCTCACTGGCTCTGGACTCACTGAGGATGAAGAGACCACATCAACATCCGGTCCAGATGAGGCAGTAAGGGCAGGTGGAGTGATGGAGGGTCACTGTACCATTTCCAGGATCTGCTGTGGCTCTCCATCCTCGGTGCTCACACCAGTCTGAGGACATTTCACATCCTACAATAATGCACAAACATAATACAAAAGCAGTCATTTTAACAGCACAATGTCATCTGATTTCTGTATTAGAAGTAACAAAATGATCTTCATATTTTTGATTCAGGTTTTCCCTTTTTTTTTTTTCCCACAAATGCCGCCGTCACCTTGTCTTGCAGGTCCTGCTCCCCCACAAAAGCTCCGCAGCAAATGCACAGAAATCAACAATCAGAAAAGTTCTCTGTTTGAACTTAAAAAAAAACTACAACTAAAGATTGAAATAGACTTTGTATTCATTTCTGTAGTATACTCACTCAAAGCCTTTGATGGCTGCATTCATTCATCAGCCGCTCAAACGTGCGATCATCTGTCCCTGTAACATCCAGACAAGATTCAAGTGATTTATGTGCTCAATACATGTTGAGGGAGTTGATGATGTGCTAACTCACTTTTTATCCAACACAAATGTTCCTTAATTGTATTTGTCCGTTAGTACTGTTGATAAATAGATAACTTATGTTTAGTTACTTCATGTAGATTTGTTTATTTACATTATTAATATCCAAGTAATGTAATCAGTGTTGACAACGGTGAATTCTACATAGCATTTACATTTACATTTACATTTATGCATTTAGCAGACACTTTTATCCAAAGCGACTTACAGTGCATTCAGGCTAACATTTTTTTACCTAACATGTGTTCCCTAGGAATCGAACCCACAACCTTTTGCGCTGCTAACGCAATGCTCTACCACTGAGCCACAGGAACACTATACACAGCACACATACATCACTCACTCAGATGTCTATTTCATGTTGTGATGTGCTCATCATCTGCAATACTTATCGAAAATGTTCCTGTCAGCATTTATTACATAATAAAACGTGTTTTTACAGTAAAATCACAACTATAATATTATATATACGATTTCTCGCCTACTCTTTTATGAATACTGAGGTTTCGGACATACTGCTCTTTTCTCGTTCTGTTTTCTCCTATATTGTAGGTAAGTAGGGGAGAGTGGGGTAAGATGAGCCACTCCCTGTATCTTGGAAACCATACCCTTTTATTGCCATGTGACCATATATTTTGGAACTACCCATTATTTCTGCCAGACTGTGTAAAGGAGAAGCACATGGGAGGAGTGGAAGGCGCCAGTTTACTTTTAAAACTGTTTTTGGCTTGTCAAAGTAAAATTTTAGCATAACAGATGCATTTTAGCATTACATCAAAGCAAATTTGTCCAGGTCTAAAGATATTCATGAATCATATTGGTGATTTAGCAATGTATAAAACCATGCAAATCATTTCGCTAAATATTTGCCTAAATTGGTAAGCTATCTTGTTTTTCCCAAAATGGCAGCTATGGGGTAAAGTGAGCCAAATGCTGTGGGGTAAATTGAGCCAGTGTTTACCCCACCATAAGGCACTGAATTTACAGTGTAAGTTAAATCTCTGAAGTATAAACTGCTATAATTTCGATGTAATATTATATGCAACAGGGTTATTTTTTTCTTTTCTTTTTTTTTTTTTGAGTTTATTTGATAGGAACAGTGTGTAAGTCCACCAAATCCTTCTCTGATATGAACCAGAAGATGTTTCATCACATATATCTTTCCACCAGTAGTTTCTAATGGCCTAACATGGTCAACATTGCAGAAAAACTACCAGACCAAGAACATTTTGACTAAAATATGTATTAGTTTCAGTAACATTTATTCATTCTAATTCAGTTTTTATTAAATTTTACTCAAATTCTGTTTAGTCTGTTTTTGGGAAGGTTACAACTTTGGTGTTCAACATATTGTTTCAGAGACGTGAACAATTAAAGGACCACTTAAGTAAAAAATGGCTCATCTTACCCCACTCCCCCCTAGGCATATTCGAACACAACATTAGTATACACACATCCGAATCTCACACTAAATAGTCCAAAACCCAGGTAATTCTCACCTACTCTTTAATGAATACTAAGGATTCAGACATATTTGTTCGCCTACTGCTATTTGCCTAATATATAGTAGAGAAGTATGCACTTTGAACACAGCCACTACTAACTAACTCAACCAGGCCCCACCCTTTTATTTAGTGTATGCCTTGGATGGGAATTATTTAAATGAGGAATCTTGTGACATGTTTGTTCCCGGAAGAAAACTCTGATATAGTGACAGTGTGACACTGATATACAGAAGGACTCCCGCTGGAGGGACTGTGCAGAGCTTTGTCATGCTCAAACAGCAACATTACACACTAAAGAAAGATGAACATGTAATAAAGCATAATAGGTCCCCTTTAATATTTTTGGCTGATAAATCACTGGTGTTTGTTTACAAAAATGGTCATATTAAGGACATTTTTGTTACTTTAGCATGATAAACTGAGTTGTGTTAATCTAGCACTGTTTGATTACTCTGATCACTTTTGCAATTCAACAAGTGCTCTATAGATGGAGCTCTTCTCATTAAAACTTAATAAGTGTTCATCACTACAGTAACGGTCCTGTGGTTAATGACACTGCAGCAGCATCAGCACTCAGACCTGTTCTTCAGCAAATAAAGTGAAATGCATTAAATGCGTGACTGATTAAGCCTTTGCATGCAGCCGATGGTGGAAAGGTGGTTATAAATGGGGTCTTCTCTCCTTTACTTAACAGACCGCAATGCCTCAAGTGTGTCAGTGGGGAAAGTACAATCGTCTGTCGTCCCCTGAAGCACAATGACTTAATTTAGTTGTCCATGGAAATCTAATTACTATAATGCACAGAGAGGATCATTCAGTACGGCTCCGCTGCTTTACAGGTGCTTTCCAAACCTGAAGAGAAGGAACACAAACAAGGCTTTGAACCGGAATTCAGTCAAATGTGGTCAAAACCGTGCTCTCGTCAGGAGCAAAACCACAACATATAGGCCTATTTATGTAATACATAATATCATTGCCATTAAAGGAACATGAACTAATTAATGATGTCAAACCAGGTGTGATGCCGAAGAAACTTATATGACTTGTGTGTTTAAGTCATGCATCACTATTATTATTTCTCATAGTTAGTGTTAATGATTTGATCAAACTTCTCTTGCATTTAAAACTCTACTCATGTTATTACACAGCTAACAGGGAACATGTTTTGCAAAGGTTATGAAGATTTGAAGATAAAACATTATTTAAATAACTTTTTTTAGAATGTTCTTATGATGTGGAGAGAAACATTCTTAGAACAAAGTTCTTGGAATGTCTTTATGATGTTATTTTTACACTGTAAAAAATTATTTTCATGATTTGTTACCACAACATTTATTATTTTGTCAAATCAACTTATGTAATTAACAATTAATAATTAATGTGGTTCAACATAATATCTAGAGTTTCTGTTGATTAAACCAACAGCCTTCATTGTATTAACTTAAATTTTTTATTTCAATGAACTCAATGAATGCAAATTTTAAGGCAACCAGGTAACTTACTTTTTTACGTTAAACCAACAATTCTTTTTTTACAGTGTACATGATGAACATTCTCATAACGTTGAGAGAAAACATTTTGTGAACATTTTCAGAACATCCTCCTTGTTAGTGTTGTCAAAAGTACACTGTAAAACCTGATAAGATCAGAGTACTCAAAATTACTGTAGACACCGATTACCTCAAAAAATTTAAGTAAAGCAACTCAAATCTTTTAAGTAAAGAATAATTATGAATAACAATTAAGTCAACCTGAAATTTTTTAATTTTAGTTTTATTTAATGTTTGAGTCCACTATACTTAAAACTGTTTACCATACGTAATGTTTCTTATTTTTCAATTATTTTGATGCAGTGGTTGTAAAACCCAATAAGTTCAGAATACTCAAAACATTTAAGTAAACAACTCAAAGATTATTTTAATAGAGCGTAAAAATATATATTTTATACTACAGAAATTCAGTAATTAATATTTAATTGAAATATTGAATAAACTAACACCTAATCTTTACGGTTAAGTGTTAGTTTGCACCATTAGCGCTCAAAGCATCACGTTTTTAAAATTTCAGTACTGACTTGGTACCGAAGTCGATGCTTTTGACAACACTAATCCTAATGATCTTATTTGTACTTGATGAATGTTCATGTTCATTTCTTGGAATATTACAAATAAACGTTCAAAGAAGGTTATATTGTGAGTAAAAAATAAGGTTAAGAGAATGTTGTACTAACATTATCATAACCTTTTAAATAACATTGCAACATAATACATAAAACATCACAACATAATAGTCGAACGCAGTTATTGAACTGAAATGAATCAATATTGAACTGAACTTGTTTCATAATTGAATTATACAACATTAATAGTGTTATTTTATTAATATGAAGATGCTCTGAAACAATCTATTGTGTAAATTATAGTGTAATAAAGCCTTACAAACACTGTAGGTGAACTAAGCGACTAAACGAACAGAAGAATCATGGAGGAGAGCCTATAAACTTTATAAAGAGAAACGTGCTTCAGTTGCTATTCTGAATAATGCACTTAAATATTATTCAGAAATATCCAGTTGAATGCAAAGTATTTGCATATGGTGATTTTTTTTTTTTAATCATAATTATTGCCTATGTCTCTACAGCCGCTCTGAGAGACTTTTGGCCTCATGCTCACTACCTTACATGACTTTTAATCTTTCTTATTTCTTTGCACATAAGCTGTTCTGGATCCATATTTTTTTAATTCACCTGCACTGCCTCTATTGTCTGAGCACATAAAGAGCATGTGAAACCTCCGCCGCTTCATGAAAATGTGTTTGGATTCACTTTGTTGGTCTAATTGATATTTTGTTGAGAAATCTATGCTCCGGACATTCTCAATTAGCCGTGTGGTGACAGTGCTAATTCTCTTGAAAAGCGTCCCAAAACGCCTGCCAATATGTGCACTTTACCAGCGCACATTCATTAGAGCAATGCAGCGGCTGTAAGTAGGTGTATTGATCAGCTTGTGAATGCGATGGCGGTTTTCTTTGTGTCTTTGTGTTGTGCCGTGGCAGACTGATATTGTGAAAGACACTTTACTGCATTAAACCCTTTTACAGCGTGGAGAAGCTCTCCGGTGTCGAGGTGTTTTTCTCCTGTGCTGTTGTAAAAGTGAGTTGACAGATGCGCCCAAGATCAGAGGCTTGATGGGACTGTCTGTGTCTCTTTGGGTGATGAATTGGGATAGACATCCTGCACGAACAGATGATATTCAAAGCAATCCGAAAGGAAAAACACATAATTAGGTCATCTGGTATTTCTATCAAATTAAACCTTACAAACGCGTATATTATCATGTTTTCAGTTGCTATACGACAACCACGACTGTTCAAAGACATCATTACATGGTCCATATGATTGGTGCACTATAATCTTCTGAAGTCACATGATAGTTTTGTTTAAAGGGGACCTATTAAGCCCCTTTCACAAGATGTAATATAAGTCTCTGGTGTCCCCAGAATGTGTCTGTGAAGTTTCAGCTCAAAATACTCCACAGATCATTTATTATAGCTTGTCTAATTTGCCCCTATTTGTGTGTGTCCCTTTAAATGCAAATGAGCTGCTGCTCCCGCCCCCTTTCCAGAAGAGGGCGGAGCTTTAACAGCTCAACAACAACAAAGCTGGAGAATCTCACGCAGCCAAAATGAGGATTGTCAGTAACGGTGTTCAGCCTTACATTGTTCAAACCGGAGTCGACACTGATGGAGAGACTCAGGAAGAAGTTACAACTTTTAGAATGAAACTGGACGTTTCTGAATGTTAGTGGATAAATGTATGTAGTTGCTGTGGAGTTGATTCAACTCATCCACTAGCATGTGCCGACATGTTCATCTTTTGTGCTAAACCCGTATGGACGCCCACTATACATAGCGTACCTGTTTGCCAAACAGAGCCATACACACCAGGCTAACGCTTATGATTGCTATTGTAGCATCTGAATAGATCAAACACACAATTGCTCAACAAAGCAGTTACTCTTCCAACCCTTCACCCATGCAGGCTCCGTAATGTCTGCCTTCCCCACTGAGCTCTATCACTTCTTCTGCACAATTTGCTCTCCACATACACTTCAAAGACACTTAGGACTACTAGAATCATACATTTTCTATAAAAATGGATTCTTTGCCATTAATTCATTGACAACTTTGTCTAAATGAATCAACATGCATCTCCCCAGTACATTTTGTGCATTATATCTGTTTGCATATTGTTCTTTCGTATATTGTAAAGTGTTATAAATGCATGTGATACTTCTTGATATTGTAGTCCATCTAGGTGGTTTTTAATATCAAATTACTCCTTGTTTAATGATTTACATTTTGGTGGATGTCACAATATCATAGAATGCATTGTATGTTTGTTATATTTATCGGATTATAAATGGACACAAACCTACTAGTTCACTCCCCCCATGCAAATGAACTCACTTTCAAACAAAGGAATCTCCCGCCAGAGAATTACACCTTTTTAATTGGTCAAGCCAAGACGGAGGGGTGTAAACTTTCTGTAGAAGTTAAATACCTCTGAGCAGATCAGAGTTTTTCCTTCTGGTTCTTCTTTTTGTTCCTGTTGATACTACGGATTGCGTCACGTGAGACCCCACCCGGCCCCCGAGCCGGGCTAGTAGGCCTCCCTTTTCCTTTCAAGCCATGAACAACTGCCTCAAATTAACAGCGCAAAGTTTGTCATCATTTTCTTCATTCAACGCAGAAGATATTGATTACAACTTCCCCGCCAGTGGACCGAACCATCAAGGATTTCTCCTGAGCCTGCAGATCCGGACAGCTAAGGCATTTGCAAGTATCGTTTGAACACTAAAACGGCGATTTAGTATTAAGATTTTGAACCCCTTTTGTTAACACAGGTGCTTTGTAGTACTGACACTGATGGTTCGTCCAGCAATTGTTAATTTACTCTTTCCATTGCTTCATTCCCCTGTTATGCTTGCAGAGAAATACTTACCAAAACAAAGTTACTGCGTTGATCTTTTTCATGTTTTCTGGGTTGGTAGATGCACCAGGGACCCGATTATAGCACTTAAACACGGAAAAAGTCAGATTTTCATGATATGTCCCCTTTAAGCAACAGACCCATATTTAAGGCAAGACACTACAGGTCACCCACTGAACAAAAAATATGTTCTAAGAACATTTTGCTAACATTCCAAAGAAGTTATGAAAATGTTACTTTTGAATGTTCTGAAACAAGTGGTAACATTTTAAAAACTGCCAACATGTTCTCCAACCAATACCCCTATATAGGTCATTTGTCACTGCCCTGAAATACGACCCATAGGAGCGTTTACTAAAGTTGCGTCCCTATCGACAACAGGACACTTTCATTTTAATGCATTGTTCACTTTTATCTGCGTCATATTTCGTGTTTTGCGTAGCTCAATTGGCAGAGCATTGCAATATATAACAATATGCAATCATGTGATCATGCAATCGGGGGTTCGATCCCAGGGAACACATGTGCTCATAAAGTGTATATGCACTATAAATCACTAAGGGTAGGTTTAGGGCTGGGGTGGGTGTAGTCGTTAATAAAAAAAAGATTTTTGCTAAATGGAAATTTAAGAAATGGTGTAAAAAGTCCACACATTGCATTTAAATAAACATGCATTTTGATTGGTAATTTCATGACGACAGACGTAACACGACACTGTCATTATTTTTACGCCAACTAGAGGGCGCATGACTTTAAAACGTAAATATAGGTCATAATAAGGTGCTTGAAAAACGACCTATTGGGTCTTTTTTTTTTTTTGGAGGACAGTCTCCAAAATGCCCATGTACAATGTATAAATGTTTTTTTGCTAACATTTAGAGAATATTATCAAAGACCAGATCATTTTGAATGAGTGTTCTTTTAACATTACTGGAAGAACGCTTGTTCA
This sequence comes from Anabarilius grahami, assembly GCA_003731715.1. Lineage (NCBI taxonomy): Eukaryota > Metazoa > Chordata > Actinopteri > Cypriniformes > Xenocyprididae > Anabarilius > Anabarilius grahami. The sequence continues at coordinate 175,121 of RJVU01033795.1, forward strand.
AAACTTTGAGAGAACCTTGCCAGAACATTAGCCAAAGTTCCCTATTATCTGGAGAATATAGATAGGAATAAAACTAGTGTATGTAGAGTTGCTGAAGTGGAGATTTCTGACTCAAACTCACCGCATTTAAAATTATGAATTGAAACTAAAGAGATGCAAACAGATAAAGTGCAATAAAATAAATAGGCTACTTAAATGTAGCCCCCCCCCTCTCAAAATTCATAGAGCAAGAAAAAACACTGCTCATGCCTGTATTGTCTTACCCCTTAAGTTGTTATTTATAGCTTACAAATCTCATTCATTTTGCATTTTCAAAAAGAATTTGGCATCACTCACGACCCAAACTTTACACCCAATGGCAATAGTATCAAACCTTTGTGCAATGTGCTTATATGGCTTTTTTAAATAACACATAAGTCGTCATGAAACAGAAGTTGCGCTAGTCTTTTCTTCAATATTGTGCCATTTATCTGAGTGAAACGCTTCACAAACACGAAGAAATGTAGGGCGGGGCTTGATTTTGTCTGTGGGGAATTGATTGGATGGTTGTGGTTTGCTATTGGTGGATCTCATGTGAGTGACAGGTTGCCCCGCATTATTATAATGTAGAATAAACTTTATACTAGGCTACATGAGAAGACAATAAATGTGCGAGTCATAATGTTTTTTGCATGAAAAATCTTCATGCAGTTTTTCATCATGTTTCATCATGTCTCATTTTGTTTTGTTGCTATTCCTCTGAAAAAAACAACACAATGCTGAGTAAACAATGACAGGATTTTCCTTTTTGGATGAACAATTTCTTGAAGTAGGCCTACTGAGAGAGTGTGTTGATGTTTCTAATATCTGTTGGTATATTCGAGCTTCCAGAGCAGAGCCCTGACTGAGGATGACACGGTGAGGAAGAATATGAATGTCACCTAATATACCGCAGCCTATTTATGAAAGTTCCCTCTCAACATCAAGGTCACCGCGGCCAGACGAGAGACGTGATACAGAGCCCAAGTACAGATGGCCATATTGAAATGAACCGGACCACACACCTCGTTCGCGATTTCCCTTCCCGAATGAGTGATATACCTGCGTGAACTGTCAGAGAACGCAACAATTTGCGGGACGTCTTAGGGAGGAGATGCAGACGCGCTCCCGCTCCACCCCGTCGGAACGCGCGCTTATTTATTTACAGCGTGTTTTGCACTGATCTCATAACACTGTAAATTACCGGCCGGTCAAGGTTCCTTTCTCAAGCGCGAGACGACACATGATCTATAAGACATTTAATCCCACAATCACATACCATCTGTCCATTTCCATATATCAAGCCTTAAAGGTCATATTTTAAATACAAATCACATTTAGGAATATAAACGTGTAAATTATGACCGCTCATATGTATGATAGTGCATTAAGTAAATTGATGCACTCGAGACAAGAAAGTCTGTGGATAAGCGTTTGAACTCTGAGAACAATAAATGTGCAGCGGGTTTCACCTTTTCCCTTTAAGACCTTTACATTCATATTGGCAATGAATCAATGTGTGATTATATTGATGTTTATGAGCAATAGTAAATAAATAACTCTAATATGATCCATTGACCAAAAGAAGTTTTGCTGCAGGATATATTACACACGTACACACATTCACACACACTTTTGTTTTTGTGAATTGTGGGGACATTCCATAGGCGTAATGGTTTTTATACTGTACAAACTGTATTTTGAAGAAGTGAAGTGACATGTGGATAAGTATGGTGACCCATACTCGGAATTTGTGCTCTGCATTTAACCCATCCAAGTGCACACACACAGCAGTGAACACACACACCGTGAACACACACCCGGAGCAGTGGGCAGCCATTGCTGCGGCGCCCGGGGAGCAGTTGGGGGTACGGTGCCTTGCTCAAGGGTCTCACCTCAGTCATGGTATTGAGGGTGGGGAGAGCGCTGGACATTCACTCCCCTCACCGACAATCCCTGCCGGACCTGAGATTCGAACCCATGACCTTTGGGTTACAAGTCCGACTCTCTATCCATTAGGCCACGACTGCCCCCACACTACTCTCCCCCTACACTATCCCTACCCCTAAACCTAACCATCACAGGAAACACACTTTTACTTTCTCACAAAAACTCATTCTGTATGATTTATAAGCCTTTTGAAAAGTGGGGACATGGAGTAAAGTCCTCATAAGTCACCTCTTTTTGAAATACCTATGTCATACCCATGTCATTATACACATTTGTGTCCTGATATATCACAAACACACACACACACACACACACACACACACACTCACACACACGCGCACACACACACATATATGTATGTATGTACAAGGTCATTCATCCCAGCTAACAAAAATATGTTTAGCATTCACATGAAGTTATGAGACCACATTTTTCTGAATGTTCTCTTAAAATGTTAATTTAAAAAAATAAAATTCTTGGATATGCGAACATTAAGGGAACATTCCATTTGATCATATTTCAGACATTATTGGAACTTTATTTTTGAATGTTCTGAAACAAGTAGTAACATTTAAAAAATATTAGACGAACATCCAACTAAACGTTTCAGAAAAAAAAAACACTCCATGTACAATGTATAAATAACATTTTTGTGCTAACGTTTTGAGAACGTTATTAAAGGGGTCATGTCATGGATTTTTCTATTATTTTATTATGTTCTTTATAATGTTAATAAAGTTTTTTTACTCAAAAAACATATACGTGGAAAAAACACTATTTTCAACCCTCATTCTGAGCCTCTGTCTGAAATGATGTTTTTAAGGCGTGGCTCCTTTAAAGGGTTCGTTCACCCAAAAATGAAAATTCTGTCATTAATTACTCTCCCTCATGTCGTTCCACACCCGTAAGACCTTCGTTCATCTTCAGAACACAAATTAAGATTTTTTTGATGAAATCTGAGGCCTCTATAATTAACACTTTCAGATGCCCAGAAAGGTACTAAAAANGAATCAATGCCACGTAGAATTAAAGCAGTTCTGAAGGCGAAAGGGGGTCAAACACAGTATTAGTATGGTGTTCCTAATAATCCTTTAGGTGAGTGTATGTATGTATGTATAAGGTCATACATCCCAGCTAACAAAAATATGTTTAGCATTCACATGAAGTTATGAGAACACCTATTTCTGAATGTTCTCTTAAAATGTTAATTAAAAAAATTAAATTCTTGGATATGCGAACATTAAGGGAACATTCCATTTGATCATATTTCAGACATTATTGGAACTTTATTTTTGAATGTTTTGAAACAAGTAGTAACATTTAAAAAACATTAGACGAACATCCAACTAAAACGTTTCAGAAAAAAAAACACTCCATGTACAATGTATAAATAACATTTTTGTGCTAACGTTTTGAGAACGTTATTAAAGGGCTCATGTCATGGATTTTCCTATTATTTTATTATGTTCCTTGAGGTTCACTTATAATGTTAATAAAGTTTTTTTTACTCAAAAAACATATACGTGGAAAAAACACTATTTTCAACCCTCATTCTGAGCCTCTGTCTGAAATGATGTTTTTAAGGCGTGGCTCCTTTAAAGGGTTAGTTCACCCAAAAATGAATATTCTGTCATTAATTACTCATCCTCATGTCGTTCCACACCCGTAAGACCTTCGTTCATCTTCAGAACACAAATTAAGATTTTTTTGATGAAATCTGAGGCTTCTATAATTAACACTTTCAGATGCCCAGAAAGCCTCTAAAGACATATTTAAATCAGTTGATGTGACTACAATGGTTCAACCTTAATGTTATGAAGCGACGAGAATACTTTTTGTGCACCAGAAAAACAAAATAACGACTTTATTCAACGATATATAGTGATGGGCGATTTCAAAACACTGAAGCTTTACGAATCTTTTGTTTTGAATCAGAGGTTCGGAGCGTGTATCAAACTATCAAAGTCACTCAAACTATTGACATTTCTAAACACTTATGACGTACCAAAGACTCATTTACTGAAATCTCGTGACTTTGGTGCTCCAAACCTCTGATTCGAAACAAAATATTCCTAAAGCTTTGAAGCTTCATGAAGCAGTGTTTTGAAATCGCCCTTCACTAGATATTGTGGAATAAAGTTATTTTGTTTTTCTGGCGCACAAAAAGTATTCTCGTCTCTTCATAACATTAAGGTTGAACCACTGCAGTCACACGAACTGTTTTAAATATGTCTTTAGTAGCTTTCTGGGCATTGAAAGTGTTAATTATCTTGCTGTCAATGCAGGCCTCACTGAGCCATCGGATTTCATCAAAAATAACTTTGATCGAATGTTTTATCAATGTTACTGGAAGAATGTGTTCACAACTTTGAGAGAACCTTGCCACAACGTTAGCCAAAGAGAATGTTCCCTGTTAGCTGGTATATAGTAGTTTATCACAATGAAGTGAACACAGGTTGAAAATATGAAAATTAGCTCCAAAAATGTACTCTGTGTAAAATGTTTTGCTGACAGACCCTTTAAATATTTTCTACTTTGAGGCCTTAAGCAAAGAGATGTGAGGATTAGGCAGACATGTCAAGAAATGCTTGGTTAAGAAGTAAAGAGAGTGAGACGGAGAGGGTTTGTGGGTCACGCTGTGGGTCCCTCGAGAGCGGCCGTGTGCTGTTGAGAGAAAGATCTTCACTGTAATGGCAAACAAGTGCATTTCTTTTAAGGCCAGTGGAGATTTCTAACCTTTGGTTGACATGCAGAAAAGGTCGAGTCCATCCCATGCAGCCCTGACCATTTCTGCCCCAGCGCAACACATGTGCCTGAAACACACCATCAACATGCTTCTGAAACACTCGCCTGATCTCTGTCCGTCTTCCTGCCGTGTTACTGCACTCGCTCCCATTACACAGTGCCATTTAGTTTCCCAGCTAACAGGGAACGTTCTCAGAACATTCTGGCAAGGTTCTCTCAATGCAAATTGTTATTTATATGCCATTCATGGAAGGATTAAAAAAAAAAAAATGTTTTAGTTGTATATTATATTATATTACACAGAGTGGCAAGGTTGTGAAAAGATAACTTTCCACTGACTGTACCATTATGTATTGTCTTGTAATAAAAAAGATTAGAAGTAAAACTGTCACAAGAGATGTAGATGGTGACCAACAAACACAGCTGTTGGCGTCTGAAAACAGCTTACGAATAACTGAATAAATCAGAGGCCAGTTTAGACTCGATCAGGCTTGAGTTTAAGACAGTTTGAGTCTCATACAGTAATTAGACAGATAAATTAGGCTATTATCTTTTTAGACATCCTGATCCATTTCTCAAGCCAAATATCTCATTTTAAATAAGAATGCACTTGGAAAGTATTAAACACATATATTCAACAAGCAGAAACAGAGCTATAGGGTCCAATGAGAAGCTGGCTGGACCAGGAGAAGCTGCTGAAAGATGAGACCTTTTATTTTATGTCTGAAGCAGCTGCTCCCGTGGGATTTCTGCATACTCTGTTTTCAGTCCTGAGTGTAATTTTAGCTCTTACTTTATGCAAAGTGTAAACTGCAGCTCAGTTCAAAGCCAGCCGCTCGCACCGACTTGCTTCTTCTGTCGGCCATCAGCGCTGAGAGTGATGGAGATGTGCTCAGACGGATACCAGGCCTTGAACTCGTACTGATGGGGATTCACGCTTTGATGAATGCAAATCAGTCCACCGATGGAGCAGAAACACCCCGGCGACATGGAATGCTGGGAAAATTTGCTTTGACTACAGTAAACAGCGAAAATATTTGTCCTGATAACATTTCCAGTATTAGATACTAATGCTTTAGTTGATGGTGTTACTAACTCTTAGGCTCTGTTTCAAACTCTAGAATAAAGGGTGTGCACGTGACGTCACTGTCGGCTGGCAAAAAGACTGAGTGGCAGGGTTGGTTTTCAGCGTGAATGCCACGAAAAAGAGCTTTGCGATTGACTGTACAAATAGATTTGACAAGAAATCTGAGGTATATTTTTACAGTCTGGCAAAAGCTCAAATAAAGAGAAGCAAATGGATCGCTGCAATTCACAGAAACAGCTGGACTCCAGGCAGAGAAACGCGGATTTGCAGCTATCATTTTGTGTCAAAATGTTGTTTTTTGGGGTAAAATCATACCCTATATATTGTATTGTTATATATTGTGTTAACAACTCATCAATTAAATATTTACCATCTTATATTCTGCATATAATTGGGTGTTTTTAAATAAACACTGACAAAAAACTATACAAGTTTTAGGGCTGGACGATATGACGATGTATTACATTGATATAAGTGATCACCCAGATTTAGACCTACCTATATTGTAGTTATATAAAGCGTTCACAGGCAGATTTGCTTTATGTATTTCCCCGGCGTCGAAATCAGGCATATATAAATGTCAGGAAACATGATTCCTGGCTGCATGTCAATATCTATGGATTACCGGATCTTTGGTAAGTTGTAACAGGAACACCATCGAGTCCAACCTTTAGTTTAATCGTTTTTGCAGTTTTCCCTATTAAATCCAGTCATGCAGCAACTCTTTTGCCACTAAGTCCAGCTGAGGAAGCGTGTTCTGGTGGGAAAGTGACGTCAATTCCCAGCTGATGAACAATAAAAACATCAACAGCCAACCAGAATCCATCCTGCTTTAAAGAGCTTGAGCATTTATGTAAGGAATAATTGACGACGGGCTGTTGAATTCTTAGAAAATAATGCATTATTTATATGTGGATTATTTTCTAAGAATTCAACGGCCCGTCGTCAATTATTCCACTTATACTACGGTTACGAACCTCAAGACACTGTTCAGATGTTGTATTTCAAGATATTTTGTCCTTAAAATAGTCTTGTGTGTGGGACTAATTTCTTATGCATTTCATCCCTATCCTCCGTTCCTCATTCCAAAACATTTCAGGCCGGTGTCATTGTGGGTTTTGGTTCTTTTGTGGTTGTAGGCTGTAAGGACCAATTGAAATATATCTGAAATCATTTGGCGAAATGATTTGGAACTGCAATGCAGTCAAGACCTGCTAGAACTACTTTAGCCGTGCGTTTCCCTGAAAATAATTGACCCTTCCCCGGGAGTTTGATTGACAAGCGATCTAACCAATCATAATGCCAAATCCGCCATTTTGTCCGACAAAGCAGTCAGGAGTTAGAAGATTAACCTCGGTGGACTTGAACTTGAAAAATGGTGTGTACTGACATCTTTCCGCGTTTTAAACAACATTCCTTCTTGTGTTCATTTATGTTTATTTGAAGCTATACATGAACTAGTAGGAAGAGATGATCGGTTCATGAACCACTTGAGCTGAGGCGCTACAGCAATCTGTCACGACACATTAAAGAGCCACAAAACTGGGACTGGGACTTTGTTTAATATCATAAGTAACCTGCTCTGTCTTGTCTGTTGATGTGTTGTCAGTGTCCTCTTTGCTTCGCGATGTATTTTTCACTCGGACGAAGCAATAGTAACTAAGGGCGGTGGGTCTTTGCAAAGGGTCAATTGCACACCTTAGAATGTTGCTCAGCCAAACAGATTCAAGCATTCAACAGCCCCACAGTATAAAGATGACTAAACTGCAGCAGTGCTTATAATAAACAGCGTCAGGGTGGACACCAATATCATTATGGTTATCATTAAGGCAACATCCTAACTGACCTGATCTAGAAAACTAGATAGGCAGCATCTTTGTGTCATACAGCTAGTGAAGTGCATGACTTGAGCAACAGTTCAATAGCTTAAGCATACAAATACACAGGAAAAACAGTCTATCTATTAATTAGATTCATCTATATTTTAGTGATACTGCTATAATATATTTATAGTATAGTATAACATACTTCAAATGGATTGAAATCATATCTATGTAGACGAATACCACATTATTCTGTGTAGGAAAAGTGTAGACTGGAAGCAAAGTGTAGAAAACAATGAAACAATGAATGTGTCTCAGAACTGAAGCAGATGAATGTGTTTCTATCTGCAGCAGGTACTGTGTGTTTTTGCTACACAGCACATGTCAGTTCTGGGCTGTTTGCTCCAGTGTCTCTGGGGCTCTGCGGGCCGGCCGGCGTCTCTGAGGACGGCGCACAGCACTTACACGTTACTACATTACTGAGCCACGCTTCAACAGAGGAGATAAAGGTCATCGTCATCCTGCTCTGCTGACCACTGTTATAGACTGGACAGTAATGCAGTCCAGCGCATGCTTTCAACTCTCATCTACCCATTCATGTGCAGATTTTGTGTGTCTTTAAAATAAATAACAAGATAAATTCATTAACTATAACATCACTGTAGCTCAAACAGCAGATCATGGCACCAATGTCATGTGATTGATTCCCAGGGAGTGCGTGAGCTGATAAAATGTGTACGTTCAGTGCAATGTAAATTGCTTTGGATTAATAGCATCTGTAAATGCATAAATGTAAATGTTTTATTGATGCATCAATTAAAACATCCTGCCAATGCAACAGCTTAAATCCTAAAACGTCCCAAAAATTATTAAATTACTAAATTATTATTATTTTTGTGTATGTGTGTGTCTGTTGGTCAATAAGCAATTTAAAGGGGACCTATTATGCCACTTTTTACAAGATTTAATATGGTGTCTCCAGAATGTGTCTTTGAAGTTTCAGCTCAAAATACCCCACAGATCATTTATTATACCATGCCCAAAATGTCCCTTTTTGGGTGGAATCAAAAACGCGCTGTTTTCATGTGTGTATCTTTAAATGCAAATTAGTAGCTGCTGCCCTCCCCCTTTCCAGAAGAGAAAAAAATCACTAATCATTCACTATTCCCCACATTAGTCCACTAATATAGTCCACTTGAGGGTGTGTATGAGAACGAGTGAGTGAATTCGGATACTGAGTGCGCCGGAAGGGATGCCACTTTGTGCTTGCTGTTTAATAATCATTTGAAACTTGGCAAACTGGCAGCTCCAGTAGTAAGATTAAAATATTTATCTTGAACTTTGTCTTGGAAACTATGTATAAACCTTAATTATTTAATAATCATTTAAAAAGGACTTTATACCCGTATGATATTACGCTGTAGCCACATTGGACCAGCTGTTTGGAAAATGGATGGATGGATGATTCAGCTGCAGGCGCCATCTTCTGGCGAGAAGTAGGAATTAATTCAGTGAGCGACTCTCACAGTGCATTATGGGTATTCTCTAGCCGTTGAGAGTACATCGGTTGTACACTCGTTATTGCGGTGCATTATGGGATTGAATGAGTGCACTCGATATCGTCTACTATGGTTTCGGACACCACTACAAACGGCTGTTCCCTCAAACAGTGCCATATTTAAGGGTATAGCTGGCGATTTTGGACATAGCCAATGTTTATGAATTATGGGGAATATAAAAATAGTAGTAGTAAAAATAGTATTTTTACCATTATAGGGTAGTTGTGTAAGACACTGCCAACACATTTATGTGCAAACACCATGAAAAAGTGAATTTTGCATAATAGGTCCCCTTTAAAGCATATTTAAACATTGAATTAGTTGTAATTTGTTAAAGTATCATCGCAATTTTTAATATAATATTTGGATACTTGTGTATTTGTACATTTCTCTTTGAAACATTTCATTGAATTTGCATTTCTTCAATTGTTCATGAAATGATGCCGATCTTACCAAGATCTTACCTGAAATGACCTCCATCATTAATCCATCATAAAGATTTGGTACATGTGCACTAGATATTCTGACAGTATTTTTGTGAGTGGACTGACACGAAATGAACAGAAGTCTAGCACGGCTTTGAGAGTACGTCTTTGTTACTTTTTCATTTCTGACATAAAAAAAGAAATTGACACAGGTGTTTGTTAAATGAACAATATTATTGTACAGCGTGGCCAAAGTGATTTAATATACACAATGAATATCTTGAGGAGAAACACAAAAGCCTTCGTCACTTTGACGTTTTGAACATTAAGGGACCAATTCTGACCCTGACATGCTGAGTTATAAGCAAATAAATAAATAGATATGCATCTTGTCCTTCCTAAACAGTGACTGGAGAGGCACAAATCAACATTCATGTCAACTGGGTAGATGATGAACGTGACCAATTGTCCCATTGTCAAAAGAGTAGAAAACAAGCACCTAAATCTGTGCACCAAACAGGACGGGAAGAGTGTTTTGTGTGCTTTGGTGGTTAGTGTGGTATATATGAAACAGACAGCTAACCTAGTTAATCTAGCAATACCAGATGTTGTTACAGTCCTCAAAAACCAGTAGACATTACGACCGAACTGCTAGCTGACAACGGCTGAATAAAGGGCACTACGAAATAAAGGACTATTTACAGAATGGGTGAATGATGAGGTAGCTACGTGAATGTTGCATATATGTTAATTAGTCCTACACTTGAGATGGACATACACTAACAGATGTTAATAAAACATTGCTGTACTATTGCGTTGCATTACGACGACAAAATGGTGTGTGATTTCGCAATTGCATACAGTAGCTTGAAGCGTCTGCATTCATGAAATTGAGAGGTACGCATGATTTCGGTCAGAATTGATCCCTAATGTGAACCCACACAGTTGCACTGCATAAAAAAATGAATCCCTGTATTATCTTCTCTTGCTATCTGTCTGGTCAGGTTGAGACTGTGGCGGCTTCAAGTTTTCAGAAATGCAGAGACAGATTCGACCTGGGGTGCGTGTCCTGTACTCGCTGCTTAACTACCATACTATGATGGTTTGTTGGTGAAATGAACTTTCCCAAAACCATAGTAACATGGTTGCACCTCCGTCGTTTGGTCCAACAATATCGGACTGTTGTTAATGACATCACGCATGCACTGTAAAAAGTAATACACTCTATCTACTCAAAATTGTGGCAACAGATTACGAGCAATATTATTAATTCAATTCAACATATAAGAATTGAGTTAGAATTAATCAAAATAATTGCTTAAAAGTCAACCATTTAAAATGTGTAAATTAGCAAACACCGTTACAAAAACCACAAACTGACATAAAAAGCAAAGAATCAAAATATCCAACTAAATGAAAACTGATCACCATAATGGTGACCAAATATTTTCAATAAAATCTACATCAACATCTAAACCTCTGTTAATTCTTGTGTTTCTCTTTCCTTCAGTGATTCTGCTTGTTATCATCAGGTGTCTTCAGTTTTTGGTAATAAAAAATAAAGAGTTGACGTCTGTCTGTTATTCAGATATTTTTATTTACATTTGACTTAAATTTTACTCATTTTAACTGGTTGACGTTTAAGGAATCAATTTGATTAATTCTAACTCAATTCTATTTGTTGAATTTAATTAATAATATTGCTTGTAATCTGTTGCCAAAATTTTATGGAGTAGATATATCGTATTACTTTTTACAGTGTGGGTGGTGGAGTAATAACTTCTGCTAATCGATTCAAGATCGCCAATAAGGTACGGTCACGTTTACCGCTGCTCAGCGAAATTTCACAGGCGAAATCCAGTCTTTTCAATAGGCATCCGTTAATCCGTTATAAAGTTCCCCACGCAGACTTCTCACATGTTCAAACTTGTCAAGCGAATTTGCAAAAAGCTGCTTGGTTTGAAAGTGCTTTATACACCTGGATCAATGGATCTTTTTTGCATGCAAAATTTCGCTAATGTGACGCACCTTTATCAGAAGTCAGATTATCACAGTTCATTTACACAAACAACAGAAAGCCATTCATTTTTTTAATCACATTAACATGCAGTATGTAATTTTGTACACTTTACTCCCACTTTACTCAGCAGCTTTCTCTTACGTCATACTCCAGATTCCCTAACAAATTTACACTCAAGTGCATTCTTCAAAAACGGCACTGATTGTTGACACACTAAAATATAATGAAATGTTTATTGGAAGATATAGAATGTACTGCATTAGCTTGTTTATTGTGTCCAAGAGCATGATTTATATGAAGTCATACTAACTAGGGCTGGGAAAATAAATCAATGCATCGAGAAATTATTCTGGATCGATTCTGAGATTTTCCAAATGCATTCTTATCCTCTCTCGAATCGATTCGGAGCTTAGTTTTTAACAGCAGATGGCACTGCTTTCTTTAGAAACAGCCTTACACTGCTTGCTTCCAATTCCTTACACGCACCACTTCAACCTTCTATAAAATAATCATTCGTGAAGTTCGAAAAGGTTGAAACGAATTATAGGGGTGTGTGCAGTGCGCTGTTTACATTAATCTCATGTCATAAAAGCATTCTGAGGTGAAAGTACATTCTCAGACTCAGCCGAACGTATGAGCGCTCTTCTTCATGAGCATTTGAGTGTGCGGTTAAAAAATAGCCTAGAGCGCCATCTGCTGTTAAAAACTAATCCCAGAATCGATTCCAGAGAGAATCGCGATGTATTCAGAAAATCTTAGAATCGATCCACAGAATTGAGAAACATCGATTTATTGTCGCAGCCCTAATACTAACAAGAAGCTATGCTTCGAAGGTTGTTTTGCTGTTTACAAATGTTAGTTGGAACTATGGTTTCAGGAGGCACTGAATCATTAAACTATCCCAGCTAACAAAAATATATTCTAAGAACATTTTGATAACTTTCACATTAAAGCTGTGCAGTCCGCAAAGCGTCCAGTTTTTAAATGTTTTAAAAATGTTTTTTCTTGGTTATATGAACGTTAAGGGAACATTCCATTTGATAAGATTTTCAAACATTATGGGAACATTACTTTTGAATGTTCTCTGAACGTTCTGAAAACGTTAGACAAACGTCCAACTGAAATGTTTCAGAAAAAAATGTTACTTTAACAATGTATAAATAATGTCCAGATAACTTTGAACAAATTTTCTATTGATGTTACGTTTGTTCATAACTTTGAGAAAACCTTGCCAGAACGTTCCCTGTTAGCTGGGATGTTGGTAATGACGGAACTTGTGACCATGGTTGTTTTAGGAAACGCACCCCAGGACACAATCCCCCTCAGGTCCTTCGATCACAGAATCGACTCACGACAGCGCCACAGTTCACTTCAAGTAAATGACATCAGTAGTGAATGCTGACAGACAGCGAAATGTCATTGCTGCCGTTTTCAGAGCTCATGTTTGTTGGAAGCGGGATATTCCTAATTGATATCTCGGACTAATGGCCGTACAGCTGTCCAGTGGATAAGCTGTTTATAGGGACGGTGACTTTGAAGGCCATTTTTGACACGATGCTATTGTGTCAACATGAGGTCAAACACCCCTCCTGTTCAATCTGCTGTCATCTTCCAAGAGCTAAAAATAAAGCTGGTGATAAAGACCTGCACCTGCCGCACACCTTCATTCGGATACATGGCTATAAAAGTCCGAGCAGATGATGGGCACCTCGTTTCCTCTGCCGGAGGCTTAACAAGTCCAAAATAGGCCGTTTGACATACGGCATCTGATTGTTTGAGTCTCCTGGACTTCTGCCATGCATCGTAAATCCTTTGAAACCTCGTCCCCTCCCTTTTGAATGACCCATCATCCCTTGCTCGGCCCTCCGACTACATTTAGGCCAAAACATCAACGACAACAATAACAAGTAGTTTAAAAAAGCAGTACAGTGCAACACAAGAGGTGGGCGCTCCTCGTCCTCTCTCTCGCACACGCCACCCGCCCGTCGGCTCAATTTATTGCTGAGTTACTACAGAGTAAGATGAATGAGATCCTGGCTACGGACGTTTGGATAAACACGTCACAGATGTCGTCCTCCCCGTGGATGGCCAGGATTCAGGAGGTATTTTCAAGGACGTCGGCAAGTTCGCATTTAGGGAAGAACCGGGCCGTCCAGACATCCTGCGGCTCGCCGCCATGAATATTTACAAGTCCTCAAGGTGTCCTAGTGTCGTTCGAGAGGTCGAGCCGTGACGTATGTTGGACTGAGGTTGTTCGCGACGTGTACGAGGGTCAGCTTCTCGAAAGCAGAATGAAAATGACCACCTATGTGAGACTATTCACTCTGAAATGACTTACAGATTCTTCCATCATTTATAACCACAGATCATGAACAAAAAGCATTACTGTACAAGTACATAGTATTTGTTATAATTTGTTTAAATTATTTTTTCATTTATATTTACGCTTTAAACTGAGTTATTTATTTTTTTCAGGTCTTTAAAAACATCTCAAGCCTCGGGCAGACGAGAGACGAGTGTCCTGCAACCTGCGTGTCCGTCGGAAGACCGTCTGTCCTCCGCAGTCAGACTGTCTCTGCCACGCCCCACTCGCCGTGGCCTCGATGATGTCACGTGACGACCGGCCAATCAGACCTTGGCCTCCAGCATTTCCAGGAAGAGTTTGTGCATGGGCACCTTGCCCTGCATCTTGATGCTGTAGAAGTGCTGAATGGCCTTGGTGGCCGTCTGCCGGAGCAGAGGCAGCGTCATGAGCAGTTTCCCCGCCCGCCGAGGGTCTTCTGTGTGCTGACAGCTCTCATAGTCCTGCAGGGCTTCATGAAGGGCGTCCTGGAGCTTCTGAACGGACTCCACGTCCTCTATGTGCATGGAGTCTGTCACGAGAACAACAAACAACACATACTGAGCACACGTACTGACATCTTACACTAGGGTTCAAATGTTTGATTTTTTAGTCTCTTCTGCTTAACAGTGCTACATTTATTTGATCAAATATACAGTAAAAACAGTGAAATATTATACCAATGTAAAATAACTGTTTTCTATGTGAATATATTATAAAATGTAATTTATTCCTGTGATCAAAACTGAATTTTCAGTCTTCAGTGTCACATGATCCTTCAGAAATCATTCTAATACGATGATTTTATGCCCAAGAAACATTTATGATTATTATCAATGTTGAAAACAGTTCATATTTTTGTGGAAACTGTGATACAATAACATTCAAAAGTTTGGGGTAATAAAAAATAAAAGGAAGAAACTAGGGATGTACCGATATGACAATTTTGTCCGAAACCGATAACCGATAATTCTTTATATCTGAAAGCCCATAACCGATATATTGGCCGATAAATCTAAATCAAACTTTTTATATAATTTTTGAGAGCGTGGTTACAAAAACAAAAGTCTCACAATTAAAATCCCAAGCACACAATTATAATGTTCTCATTATAATATTATGTAGCCTATATGCGCTGTATGTTGCACTTAACTGTATTTCAATTTTTGAAGTGATTTCAATCATATTTCAAGCAATTCAAAAACATAATGGCGGAGAGAGAGCATCTGGAGTGTCTCGGCTGAAGAAAATAATCCATTATTTATCAGCTTTAATCTGCCAAAATTTCTTATCAGGCCGATAACGATAACATTAAAAATGAACATATCGGCCGATACCGATATGGTGGCCGATATATCGTGCATCCCTAGAAATTGATACTTTTATTGAGCATGAAAGCTTTAAATTGATCAAAAGTGACAATAAAGACATTTCTAATGTTACAAAAGATTCTATTTCAATTAAATGCTGTTCTTTTGAACTTTCTGTTCATCAAAGAATCCTGACAAATAAAATGCATCACGGTTTCCACAAAAATATGTCTTGCCATCACAGGAATAAATTACATTTTTTTAAATATATTCACATAGAAAACAGTTATTTGTGAGCAGAAGAATTTTTTTTCAAAATCATTAAGAAAATGACCCCATTCTTTTGAACAGCAGTATTAAAAAATATTTATTTGACAATGCTTTATATTATAAATATGATCCATAATACTGTTTCCATATATCCTGATATTTATCATGTCAATAAAGCAGTAACAGCGTGTGTGAGAGAGTGTGTGGATGTGTGTGCACATGGGAGAGAGTGTGTGAGTGCGTGTGTGTGTGGTGGAGCTTAAAAAAACACGTCTGAAGAAACAATTTCCTTGCAATCCATCAGAAAGAGTCTGTCGATACGATTGATAAACTGCTAATTACAAAATCAATGGCTATGAATTTTCACAGCTGTCAGACAGCGGCAGTCCCGTGAGAGCCATCGGACAGAGCGTGCCTCTCTCTCTCCGCACCGGGCCTGTCATCCCGCCGCGCGGCAAAGGCCACCATCAGCATTTTCATTTTTCAGCCAGACAAAGAGAGACAGCGGCCGAGACGGCGGAATAAAGCGAGGCGAGCGCAGGCCGAATTGATCAGGCGGGGACGGGGCCTGCCTTCTGAAAAGCCAGCTGTCGATACGGCCGCTGTGTCTTCTCCTCTGAACAGGCCTTCGCTCGGTGATACTCATTCCATTCGACTTAACACATTTTATTGACAGCCCTGGTGTTCCTAATGAAATGCTAAATTTATCTCTGGCGGCGGCCGGGCCCCGTGGCTACTGTTATGGAGATACGGCGACACAGAAGGCGTTCAATTAAAAGCTCAACGCTCTTGTCTTTCCGTGCGCCCTTCATCTGTATCTCAGATGGAACGTGATGAGTGTGAGTGTGTTTGATTATACTGTACTGACAAATAAAGAATACAGACAGACAGTGTGTGTACTGTACATGTCGAGCGGGTCAGTCTTTGTTTAGTTGTTTGGATCAGATTTTGAATTGATGCAGTGGTGGAATAACAATCAAATTATTTTCAAAACATTACATGTAGCTGTTTTGGTTTGTATATACTGTAAATGAAAGTACTGTAAAGCGCTGAGGCATGGACATGAAAATATAAAGGCTAAATCAGATATGATATAGGGAACTTACTTTAATAGTAATGTTAATGTTTATCACAATTTTCTGATTAGAAATTTAGAATAATTGATTTTCTGTGCAATTTTTGCCTAACATTAAAATATGTATATGAGAAGGACACAGTAAAATGATGATAAAACATCATGAAAATTAAATGAAGAATTTTTTTTCCAGATAAATTTAACTCAAAATGTGACAAATGTGTCAGTTGGTTGGGTTAATGTGTTAAAGAAAAAAATCTATAAGCAATTCATTGTTTTAATTTTTTTTGTAAGCTTAATTAAACTAAACATGATCCTTTTGGAACAATTTGAGTCCATGGTTTAAATTAAATTTAGATGGATGGATAATTAATGTTAAATCTACATACAAAATGTCTCTTCTGCTCACCAAGACTGCATTTATTCGATCAAAAATACAGTAAAAACATTTAAATTTTGAAATATTATTACATTTCAAAATAACTGTTTTCTATGTGAATATATAGTAAAGTGTAATTTATTCCTGTGATCAAAGCTGAATTTTCAGCATCATTACTATCATGTGACACTCTTCAGTGTCACATGATCCTTCAGAAATCATTCTAATATGATGATTTGATGCTCAAGAAACATTTATGATTATTATCAATGTTGAAAACAGTCATATTTTTGTGGAAACTGTGATACATTTTATTTTTCAGGATTCTTTGATGAATAGAAAGTTCAAAAGAACAGCATTTATTTGACATAGAAATCGTTTGTAACATTATAAATTAATTAAAAGTATTCATTTCTTAAAACTAAACTCTTACTGACCCCAAACATTTGAACGGTGTTGTATGTATAAATATATTCTCATCACACCTGAGTTGGCGAGTGCGATGGCCTTCAGTGTGACGAACTCCTCTTTCTCCACCTTCAGTTTCTTGTACTTGCGCACAAGCTGCAGGATGGACACGTAGAGGTCCAGCAGGCCCGTGAGCCGTGAGTGCTCCTCGTCCATCACGTAGTCCTCCGCGTACACCAGCTCATCCTCGTAGGGCAGCGAGCGAAACACGATGCTGAGGATCAGGATCTCCATCCAAGCGCTCTGCAGTAGACTCATCTGGTCTCCAAGAGAAAGGCTGGAGAAACCTGAGCAAGAGACGAGATGTTCTTCATTCATTACAAAATTCTGTACAATATGAATGAAGGCAATGTGATTGAGAACCTTAGTCAGGTTAGACGCCATATTGAATTTCCTGAAACCCCTCATGTCATCCTTTCCAAAGTGATTACGTAATGCATGGAACATCACAGAGCAGTGCAAGATGAGCATTTGTGGTTAAAAAGTATATATATTTTTTTTTCTTTTGAAAATGGCCAATGGTTTCTCTAGATAAGACTCTTATTCCTCGTCTGGGATCATGTAGAGCTCTTTGAAGCTGCACTGAAACTGACATTTGGACCTTCAACCCGTTGAACCCCAGTGAAGTCCACTATATGGAGAAAAATCCTGGAATGTTTTCCTTAAACACCTTAATTTCTTTTCCACTGAAGAAAGAAAGACGTAAACATCTTGGATGACATGGGGGTGAGTAAATTATTAGGACATTTTAATTCTGAAGAGAACTAATCCTTTAACATGGATGAAAATGAGGCTGTGAGGGACAGAGGTACAGTCTTTACAATGGCAAGCACTGTTTAAAGGTCCTAGATCATGTAATTTTTACAACTCACAACTTTTAAAATTGTTTCATGGTGTTTTTGTCAACTTGACCCACTGCTCCGGGTGTGTGTTCACGGTGTGTGTGTTCACTGCTGTGTGTGTGCACTTGGATGGGTTAAATGCAGAGCACAAATTCCGAGTATGGGTCACCATACTTGGCCACATGTCACTTCACTTCACTTCACGTCTATAGGCAGCCTGGGGCTAGTTGTCACACAGGGACTCCCTATGAGGTTTTTTTCAGTCACAAAGTTGTTTTCTGACTGTGGTTTTATGTCTTTAATTGGATATTTATTGTGAAGTCTGTCCTTTAAATTAAAATTAATTATCATCGTATTTTCTGTAACATTTGATACACAACACAACCGCAGTGACGTATATTAAAAATCTTGTTTCAAAATTAGTTTTCAGTTCAAATTCTGCTGAAAGGTCTGCAATAGGCTGTTTTAATAGGAAATATTATTGTGGCAACTTGGCGGATATATTGTGACAACATGTGTATTGTGACACATTGTGTATGTGTATCCCGGACGAGCCCCCAGATCTGTTAGATATTTTATCACAACATCTGTTTTGATCATTGATATGCAATTTTCTTTTAGGTTTATAACTACCACCTCCTTCCTGGAATCCCCCATAAAATAAAGTAAATAATTATCAATTAATTTATATAAAACAATAGTATGGTATGACGTAATTTAGTTAGATAAATGTGAGTATTTTCTTATTTTCTACAATTGGCAGACACTGAAGAGCATGACAAACCACACAACAAATACAAAAAATCATTTAATTTCCCCTTTAAGGGTACTGTTAAATACAGAAATACCAGAGTAACACTCATAAATATCGTGTAAGGCTCATTGTATGTGCTCTTTATTCATGTTTCCTCTGCTCTGACAGCTGTCAATAAACTCTTCAGTGATGTTCGCCAGTGCATTTGCACATCATACGAGTCGCGCTCCCAGCGTCTGATGATTAAAATGATTGCTTTACAAGTCGACTAAAGCGGCGCTATCTGCCGCGCTCACGATTAAAGAGCTGATAGATTACAGTATTGATCGCCTAACCCCACCATACCTGACCCCAAACCTTCATATGAATGGTCTTATTGAGGCAGAGATGAGCGGGCGATGTCTATCTGCCGCCGGGTGACACTTTGCAGTGTTTGCGGGCCGACAGACAGAAAGAGCCAGAGGAAAATAAGAAAGCGGGAAAAAGGGGAAGCTGAGTGTTTAATTTCCTTTATCAGGTGGGCGAACAGCTGGAGGATACATTAATTAACAGATTGCGATCAGGACTGCGGGGCCCCTGACAATGTGAAGAGGGATCAATAAGGGCCTCGGAATGGAGGTGCGGGATGAACGGGGACAGCCGGAGAACAGGTCAGCACAGAAACGCTCCGTACTTACGGCAAACATGTGCAGGTGCTGCTGGCCTCATTTCTAAGCATAAACACAAAAGGCTGGGTTCATGGCTCAGAGATTCATTTGCAAAGCGCATTGATTCCCAGCTAACAGTGAATGAATGTTCTGGCAAGGTTATGAACAAACCTTCTTCCAGTGGTGTTAATAGAACGTTTGTTCAAAGTTATCTGGACTTTAATAATGTTGTCAAAACGTTAGCACAAAACATTATTTATACATCGTTCATGGAACGTTTTTTTCTGAAACATTTGGATGTTCGTCTAATGTTTTTTAAATGTTACTGCTTGTTTCAGAACATTCAAAAGTAACATTTCCATAATGCCTCAAGAATGATCAAATGGAATGTTGATTCAATTCAGTTTAGTAAGTGTCAATGTTGCAAAGTTAGTGTCATCCCAGCTAACAAAAATACATTCTAAGAACGTTTTGCTAACGTAAAGTTGTGAAAAAACGTTATTTCTGAATGTTCCCTGAATGTTCAAAACGTCAAATTTTTAAATGTTTTAAAAACATTCTTTCTTGGTTACGTAAATGTTAAGGGAACATTCAATTTCCTAATTTTTCAAACACTATGGGAACGTTACTTTTGAATGTTGTCTGAACGTTCTGAAACAAGTAGCAACATTTTTAAAAAATTACACGAACATTCAACTGAAATGTTTCAGGTTAAAATGTTCCATAAACATTATTAAAAGACCAGATAACTGAATGAATGTTCTAATAATGTTACTGGAAGAAAGTTTGAAAAAACATTATTCATTTTAATTCAATTCAAATTTTGTTCTCATTCAATAGTGTCAGTGCAGTTAAATCGATTATATTACTGAATATTAATGGTCTTTTAAAGCCTGAATGTAAAGCAATTGATTGAATATTGATGTCTTTTATCATTTTACTGCTGTTGAGGTTTTATAAAGTTTTGCGTTGCGCACAAGAACAGCCCTTACCGTGGTAAAATCACTGTAACACATGGCCTCATGGCTTATCTCAAAGGAGACGGATCAAGTCTTTACATTTTGATGAAAGATTATGACAATCATCTTTTAATTGTAAAAAGACAAGGAACAAGCATTAGGCAAGAAATTAGGAAACAATTATGCGTGACTGTAGGAGTTTAAGTCAAAGTCTTGGTAATGTTTGTTAACGGCACAATAGTTTTTAACCTCTGTCTCAGAATGCTGACTTTCACTTCAAATGCAGTTGACATGTCCATTTACCCATGTTGAAATGTTTCTGAGATCTTGGTTTTTGCTCTCTGTGGAAAAACAGCTGCCATTGTGATCTATCTTAAGCACTAGTAAAAAATGTAATCAGTTTTTAGCTTGTTTTTATGCAGCCCTATAAAGTTCATTGCTGGAAACATCTTCTGTAACAAAGACAAGCTCGGCCGTCTCCCCGTGAAATATTTCACGCTCGCTAAATCAAAGGCCTCAATTCTGTAAAAAGGCAAAAGCAGAAACCTTCGCAAAAAGGCTTTTTATGAGTCCGGCAGCCTTTTACAAACAAAATAACCATAAAAAATGACAAGTTTTAATCTGCCTGTATTCACAAGCTTATATCTGAAAATTTATTTCCGTGAGTTTATGGCTGCGGTCTCCTCCTCCTCCTCACGCTGATGGTTTGTTGGTGGAGTTTGTGTGAGTTTCACTGTCAATCAACAGCGTCTCTCGAAAGCAAACTCTTCAGCCCATGTCACATGATGCTGAAAATAATGATACATCATTCTTAAGAAGATTGCATAATGCAAATATCATGTCGTGTCAAACTATATTTGATGGATTGCATCTGAGAACTTAAACACAGTAGAGCACCTTATTCTCAAGTCATATGATGAACTCATTAAAAAAACACTTCATTTAATGCCCACATCCACAAGCGTGTAGATATGAAACCGATATGCTTTTGAAATCAAAGTACATAAACTTGAATTACACAGATCTGCATCTGTGGATGATTTATGCATTATTAATACATCAGTCCCACAGTATCATTTCATCAGTGAGGACTGTTATATCAGGAGTGATTTCAGAAATCATGTACTTCCTCTTTTGATCTTGAGCAGATGTCTGGACTTTAGGTATTTCGTCTTTAGTTTGTTTTAATAAAGACAGACACTAAATATTTAAACTAACAAATTTCACCATAGTTCCCCATTGATTAATAACAGTACATTTAGACAATTGTTCTGTATTTAAAGTTTTCTGAAATGTTGTTTAAAAATGCAAATGATGCATCTAATTAAATGCACACTAATTTGGCTAAGTTTTCAGAACAGAAATGTGAACATAAAGTACAAAATTCTAATTTGATTTCGTTGACATATTTATGGAAGCTTGTTTCCGCCACTGAATAAAAAATGAAAAAGGTAATTGCGACTTTTTATCTCGCAATTCTGACTTTTTTTTCTAAGAACTGTGTGATATAAACTCGCAATTGCTTGACATAAAGTCAGAATTGTGAGATATTAAGTCGCAATTGCCTGTTATAAAGTCATAATTACAAATTATGAAGTCAGAATTGCGTGATATAAACTTTAGAATATAGATGGTAATAAAACTGTAAAGTTTGGTGCATGTAAAGTGGAAAACAGCCTTTAAAGATATGTATTGTAATTGGCTTAATAAATAAATAAATAATGTTTTAATGAAAATGTAAGAAAGGTTTGTGTGAGGTCCGGAGTCTAGAAAAGACATTTAACTCACTATAAAAGCAACAGATGTCAATGAACTGTGATAAAAACAAATGTGTGTTAGTGTGATTCCTCTACATTTTGCATGACATCATTAGCAGGGACCCAATCAATACATGTCTGCTCATAAATTACACTGCTCCATAAATAATTTCACATGTGCCTTGAGCTCATGCGTCTGTCTCACCTCATCTCATGCCAAAACACACTTTCAAATAAAACTGTGCAGCAGATTCCACCTCGCAGTCTTTATGATCCAACCCTAAAACTACTATCATATCTTATTGTAAATGAATCATCAGTGAAGTTATTCTAAAGATAAGATGTTTGCCTTCATAATATTGCTTAAAAAAAAAATGTAAAACTCGCTCAACTGTGATAAATTTGTTGACTTGCTATATATGATGGATGGAAATACCTTCTATTACCAACTCATTGAGAAAACGTGCATGTCTGCAAAATGATATGTTGCTTCTTGCCGGTTTCATGACACTTTCAAAGTGAAATGTTCTGTGGGTGACACTAAAAATGTGTTCAGAAACAGTTGAACATCAATCTGGCAATGTTTTATTGTACGTATTGCACCAGTTCTAAAATTAATCCGGTGAGTGACACTAAAATGTCACATTTTAAAATAATGCAGCAGATGTTGACAAAAGCAAACATGAGATAAAAACACATTTGCAACCATGTAATTTTAGTTTCATTCTAGAAGTTTTTCAGCTCTTTTATCATGACTCGCATCACAAGTGCAGTGCTGTACCAGGTAAGCGAACAAGCAAGTTTACTATGTCAGATAAGCCAAACAAATGGAGCTGGTCATGTGATGCAAACATCAATATTTATATATATATATTTTTTTTTACAAACTATGCACTATAATATGTGTTTTGAGGTGATAATATAGCACTGTGAAAGGAATTGTGCAAAAATAGGTCTTTATTAATTGATAATCTGCACCTGTAATCATAGTTTGTGTGAAAAGGAATAAAAATAGTTGGTGTTTTACTGCCACTAGTGTTCATTTCAGTTGGAAACTGCAGTGAATTGTACATGTAGCTACGTTTTTGGAGCAAAAATGTAGGTAGAGGCATGTTTCACCAAACAAGCCTATGTTGTCAATTGTGTAAGTAAAATGGCTTCTGAGTGCCGTTTCATGTTGACTTTAAATGAAGATCTATTGACACTTTACTAACGTTAAGCGTACCTTCAGAAGCCAGTGCAGGGCTAGAGATCATTTAGTCAGTGAAGCGTGAACGATATGACGTTTGGTTCTGTTAAATACAGTAATACCCTTGTCTTAATCTGTGTCCCTTGACCTTCTGACCGGCCCGCACCACTGCGTACTCATCCCCAGAGACACCGCTCGGCCTGACATGAGCCGTTCAGCTTGATGACAGGCCAGAATTGAGGTTTAATCAGTCACGTAATTACACATCATTTATTTCCGCTGCTAAACTGATTCTGTGGTTAATGAGTAGCCGTGTAGTATTGACGGACCAAAACAGCTTCCTCAAGGGATTGACTCCACGTGTCTTCTGTGTGTCTTTAGCTGTGGATAATAACTGTAACGGACAAATTAACAGAACGGAGATATGGAAAACTGAACATTACATTTCGGAAGTGCATTTTTTAAGAACACTACGCAGCAGGATATCATTGATCTGAGTTTGTTTGCAGTGTTCACTTAAGCACCCGAAATAGTCACAGCAAAGTTCTTTCTCATTCTTTGCTTAGACGTTTGAAATACATCAACATGGACCAGTAAAGGGACATATCATAAAAATCTGACTTTTTCTGTGTTTTGGTGTATCTACCAACCCAGAAAACGTGAAAAAGAACAACCCAGTAACTTTGTTTTAGTAAGACTTTCTCTGCAAGCATGTGAAAAAACGAGCTGCTCAGATTTCACTCCCCTTGTGATGTAGGAAGGGGATCTTATTATAATATTACTGCCCTTAAATCTGCACTTTTCCACCCACGGTGCCCTCATTTTGTTTTCGCAAGTGACAACGGTGTACCAGTTCTAACGCCATGGCAAAAGTTGGAGCAAAGCATGCTAACTGTTCTGTCGTTGCTGCACAGACGAGCACTGAACACTATTTAGAGTCTCGCTAGCTTGGATAGCCTGAAGTTGACCCTGGCAAGCTTGATTGCTAAAAAAGGAGCGTTTCTGTCCGAGCGATATTTTGGAAAAAATATTAGACCATTCACAGCATTTGATAGCAATCATAAGCGTTAGCCTGGTGTGTATGGCTCTGATTGACAAACAGGTACTCTATGTATAGTGGGCGTCCATACAAGTTTTGCACAAAAGATGAACATGACGGCACATGCTAGTGGATGAGTTGAATCAACTCCACAGCAACTACATAAATTTATCCACTAACTATTCAGAAACGTCCAGTTTCATTCTAAAAGTTGTAACTTCTTCCTGAGTCTCTCCATCAGTGTCGACTCCGGTTTGAACAATGTAAGGCTGAACACCGTTACTGACAATCCTCATTTTGGCTGCGTGAGATTCTCCAGCTTTGTTGTTGTTGAGCTGTTAAAGCTCCACCCTCTTCTGGAAAGGGGGCGGGAGCAGCAGCTCATTTGCATTTAAAGGGACACACACAAAAACTGTGTGTTTTTGCTCACACCCAAATAGGGGCAAATTTGACAAGCTATAATAAATTATCTGTGGGGTATTTTGAGCTGAAACTTCACAGACACATTCTGGAGACACCAGAGACTTATATATCTTGTGAAAAGGGGCATAATAGGTCACCTTTAAAGGCGTTTACCACCCAAAGCGAACTTTTCTGGAAAGTTGACTTTTTACTTGCGAAACTCCAAGCAAAATACGTTTTGGCCTGATTTTGCTCTAAATTATGTCACACCAGTTTCAATTTAACTTGAAGTATATTGGGACCTTCACGAGCCAACATTTCTGTGTGAGTGGGACATGACTGCATCTTCTCTGCTCACACACTGGTAGTCAACTCATGGTGGACCGCTAATGGCATGTTGCCGATTAGTTGGCTTTCCTGGGCAACTAGTCGACTAAGTAGAGAGCACTAGAGCAAAGACTCTTGTCTTCTGTGGCAGATGCCCCTCACTCACCTCTCCCATCTCATGCACGGGTGGTGAAGGGGTCGGATCCGGGCTTTGATTGCACCATCCATCATGATCGGTGGCGCTGAAGCCCATCAATGGTTAAATTGAATATACTAAGGCCTGTCGGTTGGTGTCTATATTTAATAAAGGCCGCTGATGAGGTGCTGATTTATCGGCCAGCAGTATTCACACTCCATTACAAGGAGATTACACAGCTCGAGCTGGATCAGCCTCGGCAACACAGTAAGGAGATTTCACCATTTAATGACAACGAGAAAACAGCAAACCGAAGCCAGGGAAGGAGAGAGAGGGAGATGGGCGGATACAAGTGGAATCACTATATGTACGAGGGGAATTATCCACTGTCATGAGGGGTGACGTGATGCTTGTTAAATTTAGGCTTGATGCTTGCAGGTTAACTTCATACGCTTTACCAACCAAAGCAGTTTAATGCATGTGCATATGAACTTACTCTGACTTGATAACTGACTAAATGTGAAAACTGGACTGAGGAGAAAAATGTACAAATGCAGTTTGGCTGGTTGAGGTGCTGTAAAGTTTGGGTCAAATTTTGGCAAAATTTTGTGAGCAAAATGGGTCTATTATCTATTGTCAACAGTGTAGTGATATATGAAGCACATCTCACACAGAAATCACTTTCAAACCAAGCAGCTCACTGTTGGTCAATGGTTGGTCTGGTGAAATTGCATGACCAGCTTGAAGCCTTTGTGAAATCTGCATGGGGAAATGTTTCACCCTCATGAGAAATTCCAGATGGCATGGATTCCTATTGAAATGACTGGATTTTGCCCGCACCTTTATTGTGGGTTGTGCATCATAACTGGAATAAAACCTCAGAAGTGACTGATTTTGCAGTCATTTCAATAAGAATCCACACGATTGAGAATTTATTGTGAGAGTGAAAAATTTTCCCACACATAATTCGGTTCAATCAGGTTCACGTGAATTTGACACGGGTTTGAAAGTCACTTCTGTGTGAGCTGTACTTCAGACATTGTTACATTGTTGTTTACTTTTAAAGAATTCTCTGTTTAAGGACTACAACAAATGGCTGGTAGGGACTACAACAAGCTTCTTCCCGTGTTAGTGACTTCACAAACCCTAAAATTTACATAAACCCCGCCCCCGAGAACATGCAACAAAGCGGGTGGGGCCATGTTGGGCTGCTTTAGAGAAGAGGAAGAGTTGTCGTAGTAGAGTGTTGTTGTCACGCCGTCATTTTACACCAGACTGCTTTACAAACGAGGGTCAATTCAATGCTGGAATTGCACAAATGAGTTGAATCAACTCCACAGCAACTACATAAATTTATCCACTAACCATTCAGAAACGTCCAGTTTCATTCTAAAAGTTGTAACTTCTTCCTGAGTCTCTCCATCAGTGTCGACTCCGGTTTGAACAATGTAAGGCTGAACACCGTTACTGACAATCCTCATTTTGGCTGCGTGAGATTCTCCAGCTTTGTTATTGTTGAGCGACCGAAGCGTGAGCTGTTAAAGCTCCGCCCTCTTCTGGAAAGGGGGCCAGGAGCAGCAGCTCATTTGCATTTAAAGGGACGCACACAAATACGGCGTGTTTTTGCTCACACCCAAATAGGGGCAAATTTGACAAGCTATAATAAATGATCTGTGGGGTATTTTGAGCTGAAACTTCACAGCACATTCTGGAGACACCAGAGACTTATATTACATCTTCTGAAAGGGGCATTATAGGTCCCCTTTAAGTATATCAATTTAGTATACAAAAAGAACAATTGTAGGGTATTTATATTAAATACATAAATATGTAAATATATTTGTAGTATACTTAGCATAAAATAAACGCATTTTAAATACATTCCGGTATACTTACTTTTCACCTGGGCACCTTTCTTTCACAAGTGACTTCTGTGTGAGCTGTTCTTAATACATCGCTACACTATTGACAATAGACAATGGATTTTTCTTGCTTGTGAAATTTCAAAGAAATATGACTAATGTGACTGATTTGGCCAAAAGGTGGTATTGTAGAAGGCAATGCAATGACTTCTGAGGAGCTGTGCTTCATACATCGCTACTCTACTGACAACAGACAACTGAAAATTTCACTAATAATTTGCTAATGTGCCCACAACTATTGGATTTGGCCAAAAGGAGGCAACTTGATGATGCCTTTCTTTCACAAGTGAAAGGAGCACGTCTGCAATGCCTTCAAATGCTGCCTATGTAGGCAACTCACTGTCTATTAGAACAAAGCCATTTTGTGTTATTTCATTACGCTCTTGTTAAATCAGAAAAATGCTTCTGAGAGCAAGACAGCTATCATTGCCACGTGAATTCCCACAGCTGATGCTTCAGGTTGGGAAACAATCCGACATATTCTCACCGCAGAATTCCCTACTGGAAAAATCTGGCCCTGGGAGTCAGGGGTCCAGAGGCAGGTGATCACCAGCTGTCTAATGTGACAGGGCAACTGTGTCCGACCAGTAGCGGAATGTAAAGCCTTATTCCTAAAACAGTTCTGCTTCTGTTATTCATGATCATCAGACGTTAGTTCTGCAGTTCCAGTGGAAGGTATAAGCTGCACGGCAGCTTTGTGCTTTCTGAAGCTTCGCTAGGCCTCATCGGAATCGTGATCCTGTGGGTTTTTCTAACTCGTTGACTAGCATGTAGCTCGTTTGCATAGCTGTGAAGTGCCGTTAGTGCAAGAGGAGGGGAACTCCGGGACTTAGACGGAGTGAAATGCGATACGGCCGAGAACAAGAAGCTAGTGTATGTATGTCAAAGGTCTTTAGCACCTTAGCAGGAAAAAAGCCATCTGTCAACATGTCCCACACATCAGCTTTAATGAGACGCCACTCAAACTATTTACAGAGAGCCCCTCTCAGTGCCATGCCAACCAGAGCCTGGACATTCAGCGGAGGGATTAATTAACAATTAATCAACAGTTGATTCGATAGGGCCTGACCATACGAGGAGGCTGTTTACGGCCGTTTACTGACAGATGAGATGGGAGTCTGAGCGCAGTGTCCTAACGTGCACTATAAAAGGCTTTACTGTGACATATAAATACGGTTGTGCTTCCGACAGGTGCGTACGGGACCTGGGAGTACCAAAGGCCACAGCGCGTAACGTCCGTACACTAATGATATTTGTGAAAATCCTCAATTCCTCATGGATAAAATCTATCCCACACTTTACCTGTTGCACTTAGATTACAGATTAGATTTTTCTAATTCTAAGATTACATTACAGAAGTAAAATGGTTGTGAACAGCGTTTTAAGTCGACTTGGTTGAGAAGGTCACCTCATGTGGTACAGATTCGTGAAATGCTGTATATTTTGATGAAAGATATTGTAAGCAAAGAAAAATAAAACATATAAAATGATCCATCGCTCAATGTCCTAGTCAGTAGTCTGCACTCCATAATAAACTCCATGATAATGTTTGAAAACTAACAATTCAGTGCTGTTTATTACAAAAACTATAATTAAAGCCCCATCAGTGCATATTTCTCAATCACTGAATGTCACAGGCAAAGACTAATGATGTTAGAATTAGACTTTTAGAATTGTGCAAAATTGTTTTGTTTTATACAGTAAATATTGCTGAATGATATGGGTTTATCTACAGTTTTTCTCAACCGATTTGACACATTTCTCCAGAGTAATGTAAATGTTCTCAAAACAGTTAACGTGATCGAAACACACTCTTACCTTGGTCAAACAGTTCAACTTTACTGCAAAAAAAAACTTTTTTTTTTTTTCCAGTAATGCATTTAAAAAACGTCAAAACTGTATTCTCTAATGATTTTAGAACACTTTCAGCTGTAGATACATGTAGATACATGCTGTAGATACATGTTTATTGTAATGTTTTTCCAACTGGTTTTGTTATATGGGTCATTGAGCAAATAAAGCTTCAAAAATTGTATTTTTAAAAAATGTTTTCAAAACTGATGTAATGCATATTTTTGAGTCATGAACAATGTGTTTAAACAAGTTTGATTTACATTTACATAACATTTCAAAGTGTTTCAATTAGTTTGTTTTTTTTTTTTAAACTTTTTTGTCAGGTGGTACAACCAAATATTTGTAAATATTTATCTACCCATACTTGAAATGAGCTGTTTTTATCAGTATTTGAGAGATATCTACAACCCTTTTCACTCTGCCATAGTGATCTATTGGGGTCCTCTGGATGTTGCATTACAGTATCAGGCTTAATGTTATTACCCTGTCAGTTGATAATAAAATATTTGCAGTTGTGCCACCCTGACATTCGGGAATATACAAATTGCCTCCTTTACTTCTCATTACACCCTTTTCTCTACCCACAATACCACCTTTACACTTACACCTCTTTGTTTTCACCTTCTCTTGCATAAATTCTTGCTCTATTTATGCTTTCCCTTTTACAATTTCGCTATTACATAATGTAATTGTGATAGATGCATAAACATTTGGGAAAACTGCATTTTTTGAGCTGTTTTGAGAACAATGATTGGGGCTGTTTTGAGAACAGTGATCCATGTTTGGATAAATGTGTCAAATCGATTAAGAAAAACTGTAAAAGCTGATATATGTAATGCAATGTAATGACAGAAAATAAGTTTATTGAATTGCTAAATTTAAATGGAATTAAAGCAGAATATGTGCAATACCTGCTGCAGTATATTTTGTTAATAAAATCACACAGATTGACAATAATAGCAATGTGCATTAAGAAATTGTTCAACTTAAACTGAATGTACACATCACTGACAAAACAAAGCAAAAACAAACAAACAAAACAAAATAATAGCAAAAAGCAAAACAAATATAAAGCAAAACAACGCAAAAAAGCCAAAAATAAAGCAAAGCAAAAAGCAAAAAAGAAAGCAAAGCAAAGCAAAAAGCAAAAAAAACAAACGAAAAGCAAAAAACAAACAAAACAAAATAATAGCAAAAAGCAAAACAAAAAACAAAAATAAAGCAAAACAACGTAAAAAAGCCAAAAACAAAGCAAAGCAAAAAGCAAAAAAGAAAGCAAAGTAAAACGAAAAGCAAAAAACAAAACATAGCAAAGAAAACAAAACGAACCAAAAAGCAAAGCAAATCAAATAAAAAAAACAAAAAAAACAAAAAACAAAACAAAAGTAGTGTGTGTGTTTTTGTGACATATCAGGACACATTTGTATAATGACATGGGTATGACATAGGTATTTAAAGGAGAGGGTGACTTATGAGGACTTTACTCCATGTCCCCACTTTTCAAAAGGCTTATAAATCATACAATAAGAGTTGTGAGAAAGTAAAAATTTGCACAGTTTCCTGTGATGGTTAGGTTTAGGGGTAGGGTTGGTGTAGGGGGATAGAAAATACGGTTTGTACAGTATAAAAACCATTACGCCTATGGAGAGTCCCCACAATTCACAAAAACAAACGTGTGTGTGTGTGTGTGTGTGTGTGTGTGTGTGTGTGTTGCAGAGCTGTTTGAGGAGACTGTGTTTTTGGGTCAGTAGTGATCCAGTCGGCAGTAAGCGCCTTGCTGAAATGCTCTCTGTGCTGACGCAGCACTGCTGTGTGTGTGTGTGTGTGTGTGTGTGATTAAGGGGGTCAACATCCTCCTAATCTCCTTACTAGATAGCACTTCACCCAGCTAATGATTACCATCTTCCTCAAAAACACAACACAGACAGACTGCTCTGAGTCAGGATGAGCACACAACAACTACTTTCCCTTTCCTCATTTAACATGTCTGTTTTTAACGGTAACTGACAGGACGAAATGCTTTGGCGAATGTCTTATATACAGGTCTCTACAGTAGATCTTCATGGTCTTTGTGCTCAGCTCTATTGACTAACACAAAACCATGCTTTATATTTCACCTAAACGTGGCATTGCTGATTCAGGCGTGTCCACTGACCTGGGATGTGTTTGGCCCAGCCGATGATGACCACCAGCTCGCGGTCGGCCAGGTCACAGAGCGTGGTCAGGGCTTTGATGTCGCTCTCGGGCATGCTGGGGTCGGGCATGGCGTAGATCTTCTCCGGCTCCGCTACCAGCAGATGGGACACGATCTTCGTCACTGAGGATGAGGAGGCACAGAGATTTCAAATCACTCGGACCAGCATTTACACTTGAAGCGCAAAATAAAATATAGCATTATTTACTGACAGTTTTGCTAAAAAATATTCACAAATAATTCATTACTTTTTCTTCCATTACGTATTCGTATTCATACCCATTAATAAATTATTATAATACAAAAGAACTTTCATTTGTAAGTCATTAGTTATGCACATTGGTATGTTATGCTAAAATAATGTTTATGATTTATTAATGAAAGTTTGAACATTACTGAAGGTTTGAATATC